>QRFJ01003635.1:0-46999 GCA_006176705.1 Cocos nucifera
TTGCAGAATAATATCGTTCTGCAAGTCCAAGTCCAACTTCACACCGAGCTTCTCAAGCTCTTCCATGTCCTTGATCATTATCAGACAGTGATCTTGGACTGACTGCCCATCACGCATCTTAGCCTTAAAAAGTCATTTCGTGACTTGATATTTGGCTGCGCGACTCTGTTCACCAAACATCTCCTGCAGGTGAGCCAACATTTGGCGAGCAGTCCCGATATCTTCATGTTGGCGCTGGAGCTCATCAGACATCGAGCCCAACATGTAGTATCTGGCCTTATTATCTTCGTCAATCCATTTTTCCAGAGACGCTCTCTGTTCAGTGGATGGACGAGCTGGTAAGGTGGGAGGGTCCTGGTCCAAAACATGTGTTAACTTCTCTGAACCCAAAACAATTTTGTAGTTCCTGAGCCAATCTTTATAATTGGGTCCAGTCAGTCTATGTGTGTCTAGGATACGTGCCAGTGGGTTGGACGCAGACATTTTCCTGTAGAGAGTCAAAGATTCTAGTTAGATATTGTAATTTTGACTTGACCAATTTGTTTAGGGATTTTATTTTTAAACAAATTAGCTCCCACTATTTTCTCGAATCCCTACACTCCCTCTGTAGAGATGCGAAAATCTCCATGATTGATGATTTCTAGTGGGTGGTGCGGTCTCACCAACTGACTCATCACCTCACCTAACAGTTATTGGTGATGGGTTAGCCAATGAGTGAACAACTCTTGTTCAATGATTCTCTAATCATGGTGCACCCAAACTTGGTCTCTAATTCATGAATCTCACCGTATCCTGGAATATTGATCCACTCCTTAGTTAAGTCAGACCCACCATTTGCATAGACTGGGTTCCTAATTGGGTCTCTCACCGTATCCAAAATATTGAGCCCAACTCATCCTCCAGCCCATAGCATCCAATGCCTAATAGACATGGTTGCGTCTTCCCGGTGCAACTGAGCCACTGTATCCAGCCGAGAACAATCAACCCCGGGAAGGGCCCGCACGTCTACAATGGTGGAAGACCTCGGACTTAATCTTTTCTTAGGGAGAATTGATTCAGGTCTCATTAAACTAGACTTGGCTTAGTCATAACAATTATGACTAACCTAGTGGCATGGGTCAGCTCGGATTATTGACCACCTCAGATCAGAACTGTGTCAACAGATATGGCCAGGTAAGTGAGACCGGTGGAAGGAATATGCCGTTAACTCGCACAAGAACGCATTCAGGTCGAGTAGCTTCCAATTAAAAACCAGTCGGTCGTCTGTGCCAAACTTACCTTAGACACCAAATTGTTGAGTCAGAACCAATTGGGTTAGCCTACAATCCAGACTCTAACCTCTGAGCCTAATTAGGTCTTGCTTGATCGTGACTCGATCTTGACCCAGACTTAATCCTATTAGGCTGGTCAATTTAAGCATTGTTGATCCCATCTAACCAACTCTTGATTCGGTTTGATCAACCGCTTAGACCTAATTGAGCTACCCAAGCCCGAACCCAGTATTATGAATATGTCTTAGATCTGAAATTCTCAATTTTAGACCTAATTGATATTCCATAAACTTAATTCTTAATTAAGTTGGGTTCATAAACAAAATATGCACAATAAATCCTAGGGTTTCAGGATCTAGGGTTTTGCAGAAAGTAAGTTTTGGGTTTCTGATTAAGGACGAACACGCAGCACCCCTACACGTCATAAGAACACCCCATCGAATGGGAAGAGAGGGCCTTTAAACCCTTCTTCGTTCTTATGACCGGACGGCCAAGAGGAACGCCTTAATCAGGAACATGTAAATCTACAAAACAGTTATAGATCTATATCATATATCTCATATACAAATTTAGATCTAATCAAGGCATATTTTGCATACATCTCATGTATCAAATCATGCATGTTTTCAGATCTAAATTATCTCATAATAATCTAAAAAATTAGATTTAAATTGATCTAATCAAAATAAATTCTAATCTAGACAATTATGTAGAACTATTCTACAACTAGTCTAGACATGCATCAATCATATCTCATATGATATTTAAAATTAAATAATTTTTATTTGCTGTTTATCAGATGTTATTATAACACTTATAATATCAGAAAATAGTAAATAAGAAGATCTAAAATATGATTTAATCAGATTAAATCAAAGACATGCAAAACTATTCTATAGAACTATTCTATTCTAGAACTAGTCATGCATATCTTCATGTTCTTAGATCCAAATTATTTAATTTTAATTTTTTTGATTTTAGATCTGATCACATCTCATGTGACATCTGAAATCACTTTATTTTCTAATTAAAATAAAATTAAAATCAGATCTAAACAATTTAGAACCATGGCTCTGATACCAGTTGAAGGGAAATCCTGATTTCCCGGTCCAGGTTCGTTCAGATCTGATTAGATCAAGAGATATATTTCAAAAATTTTCTCTTGATCTCAATCAGATCTTGATATATTTTAGATCTAATTCTTATTATTTTAATAAATAAAATAAAACAAGATAAATTAAATCAAATTTAATTTACCTGATTTGGGTAATCCTATTACCCTGTAGATGATCCTGATTGCAGCGGAAGGTTCTGGATCTAGCCACGCAAGCGCCTGGCCTCTACCGGTATCCACTCGGGTTGGATCTAGAGATCCTCTTCTTCTCTATCACACCTCCAAAAATTAGATCTGGATCTGATCTGGAGGATCTTCAAAACTCTTTTGAAGATCTGCAGTCGTCCTTTTGCAGCAGCGCAGCCTTCTTGCTTTTGATCGCCTTTCCTTGATCTGAATCGCACCAAACTAAGTCCAAAACACCTTTTGGACGTGGAGAGCAAGAGGAGAAGAGACTATGGCATGGAGAAGGAGGGGAGAGGCAGCCTTGGGGCGTATCTAATAGCATTGGAATTAGGGTTGGGCGCAGGGTCTTATTTATAGACCTCTTGTGATCCAACTCCTCTTCCTCTCAACCAATCACAACCCTTTGTGAAATCAGATCTAAATCTGATTGGTTGGAATAGAGACCCCTGGATTCCTCCTTAGAGGGCCTAAGACCAGTCAAACTGGATTCTTAGTAGAACTCTGATTGGAATCCAAAAGGGAGGTGGAGTCCTTGTCCAACAAGGACTCCTAGGCGCCTCCTACTTGGGCTCACGCCACCCTTGGCGTGCGCCCTTCTCCTTGCCAGGTTCTGGCAGGGGGACAGGCCCCCACCAGCTCTCCAATAGGTGCATGACAATGTGGTCAAAAGTCAAAGGGTCAATGGTCAACGTTTGACCAGTCAAAGGTAGACTTTTGACCAAAGTCAAAGAACAAGAAATGGCAGGTGACCAAAAATGGCAGGTAATGTCTTACAAATAAGACAACCTATTCTGACTTGGACAACCTCCAGTCAGACCATATGAAGGCCTCTGATTGAGCACAAACTCCTTTGGCTCAGTCAGGACAACTTATTTATGATAGTAAAAGAAGAACGTTAGGTTCAATCGAGTGCTAGCACGATTTCCTTGAACCTAATTGAATCTCATTCAGATCAATTGAACTAGATCAGTTCAATTGATGATCACCAGATTCAAACCCTTGTTTGTGTGACCCAGTTAGGTTCAGTTCTGTATGGTAATGGGATATGTCATGATCTCTATCATCGACATCATCGAAACTCCTTTCGATGGATCAGAACTCTTCTGATTCGAACAGCTAGAATGATCGATCATCTAAATCATTCTAATTGCTCCCAAAATCCACCAGTGACACCTAGCAGTATATGGTGGCAACCCATCAGAGCTGAATGCGAACCTCTTGGTGCAGCTACCTGTGTGATTAAGTTCTTCTATCTTGAGCCCCGATCAGATTAGGGTTAAGGTGAACTCGTCAAACCCTAGTCTCTGTCATATGATGTAATCATTCGATTCGAGTCCAATGTGAAAATCTAAATAGAAACTCTTTCTATTATTTCACTCTGCCATGGCCATGGGCTTCAGGACTTGATTCTCATGATCATCATAGGGCTACTCCTCTACCACCGAGGTAGATAGATCCCATCTTGATGCAATCCAGTTCCTACAATGAACATGCTATAGCCAACATACACCTCAGGGTTCCATATGGCTAGGAGACCGAGTAATGGTGTAGTCAAACTATAACACCCTCAAGGTGAACTGCCGATGCATCTCAGGTCAAAGAACCAGACACACTACTGCAGCATCGAGTCAGTCATTGACGAGAAGGTAGACTTCCTAATGACTACTCGAGGTGGTCACGCTCAGTGCCCTCGTTCTCTAACGAGTACCTATACTCTCGCTCCGGTGTCTCCACACCGTAGACTCAAGACTCATCTACTAAAGAGAAGCGATCGTACACCAACCTTCCGGATCAATCACCATCCTCGTGATGATCCTATGGTCGGGAGCTATTTATGAGTTAATAATGATTATTCATGTCTTAAATTTTCAACTCTTGAAAATATGAATTATCATTACCATTAACTCAAAGGATGTATCACAGACACTAAATACACATGTGTGATAGAAAATAACCCATTTCATTAATTATAGTCAAAATTACAATTTTGCCCCTAGAAGTGTATTACAAGTGTCAGCCAATTCTGGCTTCTAGGGCACATATATCTAACACATATGATAGAGACTAGGGTTTGACGAGTTTACCTTAACCCTAATCTGATCGGGGCTCAAGATAGAAGAACTTAATCACACAGGTAGCTACACCAAGAGGTTCACATTCAGCTCTGATGGGTTGCCACCATATACTGCTAGGTGTCACTGGTGGATTTTGGGAGCAATTAGAATGATTTAGATGATCGATCATTCTAGCTGTTCGAATCAGAAGAGTTCTGATCCATCGAAAGGAGTTTCGATGATGTCGATGATAGAGATCATGACATATCCCATTACCATACAGAACTGAACCTAACTGGGTCACACAAACAAGGGTTTGAATCTGGTGATCATCAATTGAACTGATCTAGTTCAATTGATCTGAATGAGATTCAATTAGGTTCAAGGAAATCGTGCTAGCACTCGATTGAACCTAACGTTCTTCTTTTACTATCATAAATAAGTTGTCCTGACTGAGCCAAAGGAGTTTGTGCTCAATCAGAGGCCTTCATATGGTCTGACTGGAGGTTGTCCAAGTCAGAAGAAGGTTGTCTTATTTTGTAAGACATTACCTGCCATTTTTGGTCACCTGCCATTTCTTGTTCTTTGACTTTGGTCAAAAGTCTACCTTTGACTGGTCAAACGTTGACCATTGACACTTTGACTTTTGACCACATGTCATGCACCTATTGGAGAGCTGGTGGGGGCCTGTCCCCCTGCCAGAACCTGGCAAGGAGAAGGGCGCACGCCAAGGGTGGCGTGAGCCCAAGTAGGAGGCGCCTAGGAGTCCTTGTTGGACAAGGACTCCATCTCCTTTTTGGATTCCAATTAGAGTTCTTCTAAGAACCAACTTTGACTGGTCTTAGGCACCCTCTAAGGAGGAATCCAGGGGACTCTATTCCCACCAATCAGATTTAGATCTGATTTCACAAAGGGTTGTGATTGGTTGGGAAGAAGAGGAGTTGGATCACAGAGTCTATAAATAAGACCCTGCGCCCAACCCTAATTAAGAATGCAATTCAATTGAGAATCAAACCCCATGCCCCAAGGCTGCCTCTCCCCTCCTTCCTCCATGCCATAGTCTCTTCTCCCCTTGCTCTCCACGTCCAAAAGAGTTTTGGACTTAGGTTGGTGCGATTCAGATCAAAGAAAGGCGATCAAAAGCAAGAAGGCTGCGCTGTTGCAAAGGACGACTGCAGATCTTCAAAAGAGTTTTGAAGATCCTCCAGATCAGATCCAGATCTGATTTTTGGAGGCGTGATAGAGAAGAAGAGGATCTCCAGATCCAACCCGAGTGGATACCGATAGAGGCCAGGCGCTTGCGTGGCTAGATCCAGAACCTTTCGCTGCAATCAGGATCATCTACAGGGTAATAGGATTACCCAAATCAGGTAAATTAAATTTGATTTAATTTATCTTATTTTATTTTATTTATTAAAATAATAAGAATCAAATTTGAAACATATCAAGATCTGATTGGGATCGAGAGAAAAAATTTTGAAATATATCTCTTGATCTGATCAGATCTGGACGAACCTGGATCGGGAAATCAGGATTTTCCTTCACAAATCTCCTAATAATTAGAGGGTGTTGTGAATTGTGTAGGAGTTTGTTGGCCTAGGATTAGGAGTTGATCAAATTTCTAGGCAAGAAGGTCCATTTTATTTATTAGGTTCAAATCAGCTTTAGAACTAGATTCTGAATGTTTAAATTCATGGATCCCTGCCCACTTTTGGTAGAAATATAATGAAGCATGGTTAATTAAGCTTTCACTCAAGGTTTCAAATAAGGCATAGGCTTCATCTTTACTTTTATTCATAAATGCACCTTCACAGGATGCATCTATCAGTTATCTAAATTGATCTTCTAAACTCTCATAGAAAGCTTGAACTATTTGCCACTTAGATAGACCATGGTGTGGGCATTTTCTAAGAAGTTTCTTAGGTCTCTTTCATGACTCCTGAATTTGTTCTCCTAGAAGCTGAGCAAATCTAATGATAGCTTACCTCATGGTGTTGGTTTGGCCTATGTGATAAAATTTCCTAAGAAATTCATTTTGCAATTCAACTCAAGTTTTGATTGATCTTTCTATTGTGCTAAGCCAGTACCTGGCTTTATCTTTTAATGAAAAGAAGAATAAAATTAATCTAAGGGCATCATCTGTTAAATTTTGGATTTTCACCATAGAGCAGATTTCTAAAAACTCATCCAAATGCTTATAAGGATCTTCATTGATGATCCCATAGAAAGATGGGAGCATCTGGATTGTGGTCAGCTTGATCTCATAATGGGTAGCATGGATATCAAATAACTAGATAAAAATTGATGGGTTATAGATGGAAGGAATAAAATATTTTTTCATCTGTCTAGGTGGTTTTCTAAAATTTTCAGTCAATTGACTATTGAATTTAATATGATTCAGTCATTTAATTTTATAATTGGATTCAACTAGGTCAAATAAAACAATCTCCTATCATGTATATACTAGTGCAACCTTATCATATGGTTCAATTTTTTTTTAATTTTTTATATTTTTTATTATTTTATTATTTTTAAAAAAATTATAATTTTTTATAATTTTATTTATTTTATTATTATTTTTAATTTAGTTTAATTTAATTTTAATTTTAATTTAATTTTTAATTTTATTTTATTTTATTTTTAGAGGGAAATGGAGAAGAAAGAAAGAAGAGTTCTAGAGAAAAGGTTCTAAGGAGTCCTAGAGCTAAGAAGAGATAGGGGAATTAGGTTTTAATTAGGTTTAATATTGATTAGCAATCAAGTTAAGCAAATAATCTTAACTAAGGGTTGTCCTAAATCTACATAGCTCCTAATTGCCAAGGTCACCTTCAAGCCTTCCAAGTGTAAGATCAGCCACTCAACTGGTCAGATAAGTATAAGGTTGGTGGGAGTCTCCCCATTACTTACCTTAGATATCAATTATGCTTGACTAGGTAAGCTAATAGAACTAATTATAAACCATCTTACTTTAGGTCCAATCGTTCCTGAACCACTTACCTTAGACACCAGTCAAACTGACTAACCCTAACCAGATCCAACTTTAGGATTCCTTATCCTAATGAGCTTGAGTTCCTAGGATCGATGTCTAATTGATTTAAAATTAAAGGCTTAGGCCAATGTAGGATGCTGGTTGGTTGTTTACGGGCCAAAAAAGGGTGATCAAATCTCCATCTTATCTTTTTTAATTGGGTGTTGCCCTTAAGTTGATTTAAAAGATGAATATGCACAATCACTTTCAGACAAGGGGTTCTATGCAACTAAATTAGATGCATGAAACTTAATTGAACTTGAGATGCTCACCTTATCTCTAGTGATCACTAAAAAAAATAAAAATAAAACTAAATCTAATATAATAGATACTCTAAGTAGTTAGGATTTCTAATCTTGTCATGAAACTTTTAATTAGATTTAAGTGAATATTTTTAATTAATTTAAAAATAAAATAAATAATAAAAATATTTAGGATTTAGGATTGATTTCACCAAATAAGACTGGAAGCTTCCTCCTTGCCCTAATCTTTTTATTCTTTTTTTATTTTTTATGTATAAAATAAATAAGAAAAAGTTAGCAAAAAATTAAAATTTTATTTATAATTTATTTTATAGTAAAATCAAAGAGATCAAAAATTTTAATATCCATGCCTTCACCGACAATGATGCCAAAAACTTGATAAGAGTATGATATTGTCGTTAGGACATCATATTTATTAGTTTAATTTTGACTTCTTAAATAATTAAAAATAGATAGCAAGTAGTGAGTCTGGTTGAATTCATAGAGAAGGTAGTGTTTTAGTTTTAAAATCTTTAATTTTTATAAAAAAATATTTAAAAAAATTAAAGTTAAAAAATAAAATTATAAATAAAAAATAAATATTAAATATTATAAAAAAAATAAATTTGGTACTAAGATCTACTAGTTAGATCTTAGCATATACTTGCAATAAAATAAAAGATAATAATTAAAGTATAAAAATTAAATTATAATTAAAAATAAAAAGCTAAAATTTAAAGTATGTAAAAAAATTTTATATTAATTTAAAATTTAAAAACATAAAATTTAAAAAGAATAGAAAAAAATTAAAAGAAGCTGATCTTGATCTTGGATCGGTGTTATGAAGGAAAATCGATTTTTTCGCCAGAAGATCGTCCAAATTTGACCAGATCTGAAGTGAATTTTTTTCAAAAATTTTATTTGATCTGATCAGATCTAAGAGTTCTTAGATCTGATCTGAATGATCTGATATTAAAAATTAAAATTAGAATTAAATCAGATTTGATTCATGTGCCTAATTGGGTAATCAAATTATCATGCCGATGATCTATCGTCACCCGGGCTTCTTGATCTGCCATGCAAGTGCCTGACCTTTACCGAAGTCTACTTGGGCTGGGTTTAGAGATGCTCTCCTTTTGGATTTGATCTCCAAATATCAGATCTGGAGCCTTCTGGTTGATCCTTCAAATCTATCTCTGAAGGACACGCGTTCATCATACAAACAGTTTGTCTTCTTTCCTGGTCTTTGTGCCAAAGAGGATTGATCTTCCTTCTAAACTCATGCCCAACCTTTGGCATGGAGAAGAGAGAGGAGATCAGAAGAAGCGAGGCATGGAGAGGGGTGAGGATGACAGCATGTGGGCATGGATGCAAAGGAATTTTTTTTTAAAATCCTAGGGGCGCAGGGTCCTTTAAATAAATCCTACACCACCTAAGAGTTCTGACTGATCAAGCAACTTGATTGCCTGATTAAATCAGAACTCCATATGATTTCCACACATGAACACCAGATCCTTACCTGGTTTTGTTGCCTAAAACCCTCCAAAAGTTGTCGCACAAATAGGATAGAGAGAGAGAGAGAGATAATGCATGATGGACTCTTTCTCCTCTCTTTGAATTTGATCTCAATCAAACCTCTTTGACTTGGTCAAATTTGAATTTGATCTAGTCAAAGCCTATCTATTAAGGGATTCATGCCTAGGGGGACGTGTGCCCTCTGCATGTCACATAAAATATCTGAGGGTGTGCCCCCTAGAAATTCTTTAGGGGGTGCACACCCCCTGCCCTTTCTTTCTTATAATAGGGTCAACCTTTGACCCTTGTTCGAAATAGAAAATGGTAGGTGACAAAAATTGACAAGTGCTATCTTAAATTTATCTGATGAATTAAGATAACCCTTTTCTGACCTGGACAAGCTTTAGTTAGGATTTTGGATGAGTCAAACTCATCCAACACTAACGAGAAAGACTATAGAAGGAGAATGTTAGGCTCAATGGTGTACTAGCATGATTTTCTTGAATCTAAATGGATCTAATCCAAATTAATCAAACTAGGTTAGCCCAATTGATCACAACCAGATCCAAATCTTATTTGTGTGACCTAGTTAGGTTCAGTTCTATATGTTAATGAGATATGTCATGATCTCCATCATAGACATCATCAAAATATCTTTCGATCGATCAGAACTTTTTTTGTTCATACAATTAGAATGATCGATCATCAAGATCATTCTAATTGCTTCCAAAATCCACCAGTGATAACTAGCAGTATATGGTGGCAATCAATTAGAACTTAAAATGAATCTCTTGGTATAGCTACCTATGTGATTGGATTCTTCTATCTTGAGCCCCGATAGGATTAGGGTTATGGTGAACTCATCAAACCCAATATCCATCATATGAGTTAATCATTCAATTTGAGTCTGATGTGAAATCTTAATAGAAACTTTTTGTATCATCTTCACACTACCATGGCCATGGGCTTATGGACTTAATCTCATGGTCATCATAGAGCTACTTTTCATCTACCGAGATAAACAGATCCCTTATTGGTGCAATCCAATTCCTACAATGAACATGCTATAGTTAACATACACCTCAAGATTTCAAAAGACTAGGAGATTGAGTTATGGTATAGTCAAACTATAACATCCTCAATGTGAACTATCGATGCACCTCAGGTCAAAGAACTAGACACACCACTGCAGCATCAAGTTAGTCATCGATGAGAACGTAGACTTTCTTATGATTGCTCAAGGTGGTCACGCTCAGTGCCCTTGTTCTCTAACGAGTACTTATACTCTTACTCCAATATCTCCATACCGTAGACTCAAGACTTATCTATCCTAAGAAAGTAATCATACACCAACCTTTTGGATCAATTATCATCCTTGTGATGATCCTACGGTCAAGAGCAGTTTATAAGTTAATTATTAAAATTCATGTCTTAAATTTTCAACTCTTCAAAATATGAATTGTCATTACCATTAACTCCAAGGATATATCATAGACACTTTAAATATACACTATGAAAGAAAATAACTCTTTTATTGATTTATAGTCAAAATTATAAAATTGCTCCTAGAAGTGTATTACAATGTGTCAGCCAATCTGACTTCTAAGGCACACATCTAACAAACTCCCACTTGACCTAAAGCTAATTGGCTACAAATCTAAGTCTCATCTTCTCTAAGTGGGTTTTGATCTTCTACTTGCTCAATGACATCGTTAGTGGGTCAACCGTATTGTCTACAGTATCGACTCTCTTGATCTCGATATATCCCTTCTCAAGATAATCATGGATGAGGTGGAACCGCCACTCGATGTGCTTGGATTTCTAATGAGACCTTGGCTCCTCAGCTAGGGCTATAGTGCCATTATTATTATAGTATAGAGGGACGGCATCTGATGGCATCACTCCAAGCTTTGCGGTGAACTTCTTATACCAGAATGCCTCTATTGATCCTGAGATTGATTTTGATGATTTCAAAATATTGAGTATATAATGTATCTAATCATGTATTTCAAGAATGTATGTAGAATTTTTCAAGTATCCAAAATGAAGAATTTATCTCAAGAATAAATCCTCTCAAGATGCTATGCCAAAATTATTGAAAGAATAAATTCACACATATTTGGATGGCTTGGTATGAAGAAAGTATGATTGAAAGAAGAGAAATTAAAATTGAAGAAAGCAATTATGTATAAAAGAGTTTGGGCCCAAGAAACTCAAGTTTGGAAGGTCAAACATTGAAGAAAAATGAAGTCAGGATTTTTTGAGACATCTCAAAATCTTTTCGAGAGCTCTCAAGTGGTCTGGCATAATGAAACAGTATTCTAGCACAGTCTCGAGAGGTCTCGAGTTAAACTCAAGACGTCTCATTCTCATAAGATAGAAATTTCATTTCTGTGCTTTGAGAGTGAGAGGTCTCGCAGATTTCTTGAGAGGTCTCACAGTTCTAACGAGATGTCTCGTGAAAAATCGAGAGGTCTCATGAAAAATCGAGAGGTCTTGATCTATGCGGACAACCTTCAATAGATAGTTTTTCAACGGCTATTTTTCGACCCCAATGGCTATTTCAGAACTTTCAATGGCTAGAACTCTTACTCTAACCTTCTCTAAAGATATTTAAAGATGGAGAATCAATTAAAAAAAAAGAAGAAAGAGATTAAGGGATTTAGAGAGAGAATCTTTCAAATTTTATGAGGAACATTGAAATCCAAAGAAAAAGAAAAAGAGAGAAGTGTTATGCATAGATTTCAGCGAGCCTTCAAAGAAATCTTCTCCAACATCTTTCACATCCTCTTAAACACAATTTGAAGAAAAGCCAAGCTTCAATTGAGCACATTATCGGCTTGTTCTTTAGGATTTAAAAAAGCTTATACTCTATTTTTTATATTGTGTTGAAACTTTACTTATATTTTTTGATTTCTTTATAAGTTTCTTTGGGGGAAAGAAACTTGGGGTTTAGGCCCATCCAAGCCCAAAATTTGACATTGTAGGTTTTAGTTGGTGATCTCAAAAAACCAACTGGATTGTTAGTGAATCCGAAAAACTAACGGTGTTAGATTTTGGTTGGTGCTCCTATGAAAATAAACTAGATTTGTTTATGAGCCTGAGAAAATAAATACACTATAATCAAGAGTAATTTATAGTGGAATTCTCAAGAAAAGCTTGGAGAGTGGACGTAGGAGCAGGTTGCTCTGAACCACTATAAATCTTTGTATGTTTGTGTTGTGCTTTTTTCTTCTATCTCTCTATATACTTTACATGCTTATAATTCTTACTTTACTTTCATAGTTTGATTTTATTATCTTAATTCTGCTGCTCATATTATATACATGTCATTCTCACCACTTAGATTAAAATCAAAGCACATAATTGCTTAGAGTAAAATTTGGCCAAAACTTTTATAAGAACCCAATTCACCCCCCCCCCCCCTCCCTCTTGGGTTGCTACCTCTGGGCAACAATTGGTATCAGAACAAGTGCTCTGTTATTAGTTATTGACCTAACCATCAAGTGCTAAAGATCTAGGCAACCCAAATGGATTCTTTGTTTAATGAAGGCGCTTCCATTGATCAACCCCCATTGTTTGATGGTTCAAATTATACTTATTGAAAAGCTAGTATAAAAATCTTCATTCAAGCACATGACTATAATCTATGAAAGATTATTGCCAATAGCCCTCACACATAAAATACATCATTTATTGATAAAGAATCAATGCATCTAAATGCTAAGGCCTTGAACATTCTTTATTGCTCCTTAGACTTCAATGTATTTAATGCAATTTCTTCATGTATTTTAGCAAAACATGTATGGGAGAAATTGGAAAGAATTTATGAGGGAGTAAATCAAAAAGAGGAATCAAGCTTCCAAGAAGTTAAGGAAGCTCACCCCAATCTATGCCTTATGGCTCATGAGGATGGAAAGAAAAAGAAGAAGAAAAGATAAAGAAAAAAGAAAGTCTTGATTAAGGGGGAGCAAGGCATAGAAAAGAAAAATGAGGAAGAGGAAGAATGTATCGCCAATCATTGCCTCATCGCTAATGCAAATGAGGTAAATCCTAAAAATTCTTCCGACTTTATATTTGATGAATTATATGAAGCCTTTAATGAATTAATGGATAATTTTAGAAAATTAAGACTGAAAAATAAAGAATTCAAAAAGTCAAATCTTCTCTTAGCTAATGAAAAGAGTAAATTATTAATTAAAAAAGAAGATATTTTGAAAGAAAATAATGCTTTAGCTAAAGAAAAGGAAGAACTTCTCAAATTTGAAAAATCTTTAGTTAAAAAAAAGAATAAACTCTTAATTGAAAAAGAGAATTTCATAAAAAAAAATTATTTATTAAAGAAAAAAAGATTTTTAAAATCTAAAAAATCTATGATTGAAGAAAATCTTAAGTTTAAAGAAGAACTTAATAAATTAAGATTTTCTGCTAAAGAAAAGAGTAAATTTGAAAAATCTCTTTTAGAAGAAAATGTCAAACTAAAGAAAGAGATTGAAAGCTTGATGTCCATAATTGAAAAGTTTACAATTGGATCTCAAAAGCTTCAAGCCATTATAAATGATCAAAGAGCTATTTTTGACAAACATGGAATTAGTTATGATTCAATAAGAAAACAAAAGCTTGACAAAAATATATTCAACAAAGCTTCAACTTAAAATCATTCAATTAAGTGCTTTAAATATAATAAAGTTGGTCATAAAATTTTTGAATGTAACATTGAAAGAAATGGCCAAACTTATATCAAACAAATTTGGGTTCCAAAAAGAACTATGAGCTCTAACACCTATGGACCCAAGATGACTTGGGTACCAAAAATCATTAAGTGATTTTGTAGGTGCACCAAGGATCCAAATGAAATGAAAGAAAAACAAAATTTATAGATACCTTAGAAATGAAAATGGATGGGTATTGATGCATGGTATAATCTAAACATTTTCTCACATCATACCATCCATGATTGTTAAAGTTATTTTGATTGAATCTATTGACTTTAATATGATTTTATATTATGTTTACTTGCTTGAAATTCTTTTCATATATCAGTAAGATTAGTATGCTTGGTTGATTTTGATGATTTGAATACTTTGATTTTAAGAGGTCAATATGCTCTCCTCTAAATATCATATGATGCTATGAATTAAAATTATCTTAAAAATCAGCATGATTTAATAGCTTCTCCTTATTAATTATTCATTTGAGAAACTTAAATCAATATAAGTTTAATTAACTATGGATGCCCTTGATTGCAAAAGAAACAAATTTAGATATTCTCCTCATAAAATGCTAAAATTCTAATAAAAATTAGCAAAAAATAAATACTTAAAGATAAGACATCAATTATAAAATTTAAAATGCTTGGTGTATTAAGTTGCATTGCATTTTAGGTTAACCCTTAAGGATTTTAAATCCCATAGTTAGATCAACACATAGAGCCAATATCTAGATCCCTCTCATTTTAATCTCAATTGATTTTGTCCCCTAACTTGAAGAATACCTTTCATACTTGGTATCAAATTAAATTTTATTCATATTATTTTCAAGTAAAGAATTTGAAAATTAATTTTTCAATCTTTGATGTGGTATCAATTAAATGTGCTTAACTTGAAAGAAAAAGAGGGAGTAACAAAAATTGTAAAGCTTATGCATGCAAATTTTGAAAAAAAAAAAGTAGAAGATAATGCTAAAGAATATATATATATATATATATCATTTTGATAATCTAAATTTAAAATATGCAAATTTTGAAATACAGAGGGGGAGAAAAGTTGAAAGATAAAATAATCAACCTATAATTATGAAAAATAGGGGAAGACAATGTTATTGAAATACTAAAAGAAAAAAGAATCCTTGATATCTCCAAAATAAGGGAAGAAATACTTTTTTATCTTAATTTGATTGAAGATTTTGGTCTTAAGCTCTCAATCAATTAATATATGAACTCCTTAGATTGAGCTTTCACATATTTTTCCAATTTTATTTACATGTTTTGATTGCTCTATCTTGTTTCTGGACAATTAGTTGAAGTTAAAAGAAGTTTGACACATATTCTTGCTCCAAATAAATTGATTTTGATACATTCTTATAATTTTAAAGCTCATTTATAAATATAATACTTAACTTTTTATGTGCCAATCTTTTAAACATGATTTGCATGATTATTCTTGCTAAATGACTGGAGTTAAAGTAAATTTATAGCATATTCCTTCTCAAAAATGAATTTCTAAACTAAATTTTGAAACTCATTTAAAAATTCAAATTTGATCCTAAATTTCTAATGTGCATTACAAAATTATTATGAATTATTTGTTTTAAAATAATTTTTACTCAAAGCAATGAATTTAAAAATATGACTATCTTTTGCTTTGATATTATTCATTTTTTCTTTGCTCGATACATCTCCGATACATATCTTTTTCGAGCTTAATTGACTAAAATTTTTTAAGAAAAAAAAAGATTAAACATTAAAGTATACATTATACTTAGTTTTATGATCAAATCTTTTGAAAAACTCTATTCCTCTTAAAGCTTAAAAGTATATATTTAAAAATTTGATTAAAAGATCATATTCATTTAAAAAGAGAAAGAGTCTATAATATTTAAATTGAAGCTAATTTTTAAAATTAAAATAAATATTTGAAACTTATTTTGAGTCAAAGGATAAATTTTTAAAAGGGAGATGATTCATTTAAATTGATTTCATGAATTTAATACATCTCTCAAGTTAATGCTTTGATGTTGATTTTGATGACTTCTTATTTCTTTTCATGAGCTTTTTGATGCTGTCAAAAAGGGGGAGAGGAATGTTGAGTATATGCTTGAAGAAACTCAATGAATTGTATTGATACTTGAAATGAAAACTTAATACTCACTTATATGAATTAAAATATTTTTTTATGAGTATATGAAATATGTGCCATGAACCAAAAGAATAATTGAGAACATTCATGTGTTTAATCTATACTTTATGATACTTTTTAGCAAAATATATAGAAATACATTATTTGCTTTTATTGTGCATATACTCAAGATTTTGTCATCATCAAAAAGGAAGAAATTATTGACCCTGAGATTGATTTTGATGATTCCAAAAATATTGAGTATATTATGTATCTAATCAAGTATTTCAAGAATATGTGTAGAATTTTTCAAGTATCCAAAATAAAAAATTTATCTCAAGAATAAATTCTCTCAAGATGCCATGCCAAAATTCTTAAAAGAACAAATTCACATATATTTGGATGGCTTGGTATGATGAAAGTATGATTGAAAGAAGAGAAACTAAAATTAAAGGAAGTAATTATATTTAAAAGAGTTTGGGACCAAAAAACTCAAGTTTGGAACGTCAAACATTGAAGAAAAATGAAGTCAAAATTTTTCAAGACCTCTCAAATTTTTTTCGAGAGCTCTCGAGTGGTTTGGCATAATGAAACAGTATTCTGGCACAGTCTTGAGAGGTCTCGAGTTGAACTCGAGATGTCTTATTCTTAGGAGACAGAAACTTCATTTCTGTGCTCTAAGAGTGAGAGATCTCGCAGATTTCTCGAGAGATCTCATGATTTTGATGAGTCGTCTCATGAAAAATCGAGAGATCTCAAAATCTAATGAGAGATCTTGTAAAACATCGAGAGGTCTCGATCTACGCGAATAACCTTCAATGGATAGTTTTTCAATGACTATTTTTCGACCCCAATGGTTATTTCAGAGATTCCAATGGCTACAACTCTTAGTCCAACCTTCTCTAAAGGTATTTAAAGATGGAGAATCAATTAAAAAAAAGAAGAAAGAGATTAAGGGATTTAGAGAGAGAATCTTTTAGATTTTGTGAGGAACATTGAATATCCAAAGAAAAGCAAAAAGAGAGGAGTGTTGTGCACAGATTTCAGCAAGCCTTCAAAGTAATCTTCTCTAACATCTTCCACATCCTCTCAAGCATAATTTGAAGAAAATCCAAGCTTCAATCGAGCACATTATCAGCTTATTCTTTAGGATTTAAAAGAGCTTATACTCTATTTTTTATATTGTGCTAAAACTTTACTTGTATTTTTTGATTTCTTTGCAAGTTTCTTTGGAAGAAAGAAACTTGGGGTTTAGGCCCGTCCAAGCCTAAAATTGAATATTGTAGGTTTTGGTTGGTGATCTAGAAAAATCAACTGGATTGTTAGTGAACCCAAAAAACTAACAGTGTAAGATTTTGATTGGTGCTCCTGTGAAAACCAACTAGGTTTGTTTGTGAGTCTGGAAAAACAAACACACTATAATCAAGGGTAGATTATAGTGGAATTCTTAAGGAAAGCTTGAGGAGTAGAGGTAGGAGCGGGTTGCTTCGAATCACTATAAATCTTTGTGTGTTTGTGTTATGCTTTTTTCTTCTATCTCTCTATATACTTTGTATGCTTATAATTCTTACTTTACTATCATAGTTTGATTTTGTTATCTTAATTTCACTGCTCATATTATATACATCTCATCCTCACCACTTAGATTAAAATCAAAGCAGATAATTACTTAGAGTTAAATTTGGCCAAAGCTTTTATAAGAACCCAATTTCACCCCCCCCCCCCCTCTTGGTTTGCTACCTCTGGGCAGCAGCCTCCTTTGCAGCTTCCGACGTAGTGATGTATTCTGCTTCCATGGTGGAGTCTGCTATCATAATCTACTTAGAACTCTTCTAGCTAATAGCACTACCATTGCATACAAATAGACTTTCAGATGTCGATTTTCGATCATCTATATCAGACATAATGTCTGAGTCTATATACCCCCGGACCTGAAGTTCTCCATTATCACAAACTAGAAACATATCCTTAGTCCTTCTCAAGTACTTAAGGATACACTTCACAGAAGTCTAGTGCTCTTCACCTGAATTTGACTAATACCTGCTCGTGACACTCACAGCATGGGCTATATCAGGTCATATTAATAGCATAGCATACATGAGACTTTCTATTGCCGAAGCATAAGGGATCTTGCTCATACAATCAATGTCCTTAGGTGTGCTAAGACACATCTTCTTAGAGAGATGAATGCCATGTCTAAAGGATACCAGACCTCTTTTGGAGTTTTTCATGCTAAACATCTTTAGTACCTCCTCTATGTACGTCTTTTATGAAAGTTCCAGCATCCCATTCAGTCTATCCCTAAGACTTTAATTTCTAGAATAAAGGATACTTCTCCGAGGTCTTTCATAAATAACTCTTTAGACAACCATATTTTGACTGTGGTAAATGACTGCTTACTATTATAGCATCAAATAAAATTTAGACCTGATTTTAATATTAAGTAGGATAGTGGTGAGTCGTGTATTGATTTTCTTGAGGATTGAAGGTTGAGTTACATTTAATTTAATTAAAAAAGTTAAAATTTTAAATTAATTTTTAAAATAAAAATTTAAAGTAATAAATTAAAGATAATTAATTATAATTTAGTAATTTAAAAGAAAATAACTATTTATTTAATTAAGGTTTTGAAATAATTAGAAATATTCTAAAATTTTGAATCTATCTCTAACGTGATTATCGTTATGGTAAATAAAATTTAGATCTAATTTTAATATTAAGTAAGACAGTGGTGAGTCGGGTGTCAATTTTCTTGAGGATTGAAGGCTGAGTTGCATTCAATTTAATTAAAAAAGTTAAAATTTCAAATTAATTTTTAAAGCAAAAATTTATAGTAAATTAAAAAAAAATTAATTATAATTTAGTAATTTAAAAAAAAATAACTATTTATTTAATTAGAGTTTTGAATTAATTAAGAATATTCTAGAATTTTGAATCCATCTCTAACATGTTTATGATAATTTTTCTTAATGCAAAAATTTATTATTTTTAATAATTTAGTTATGATTATAATTTATTTTCTTAGAGCATGAATTATATCTCTTAATAATGATCCATCTCTATGAAATTATAAATTATTCAATACTTTAATTCTTAAAAATTAGTAACATAATTTTTTACTGATTTTCTCTAATATAAACTATTAAATTGAGTACGGACTGTATCTCTCAATCATAATCCATCTCCATAAATATAGTCTATTTAAATTTCAATCAATAATAAATATGTGGAGAATAAGAGTTAAGATTGGACAGGAGAACATGTCATTCATTGTATAAAAGATATTACAAAAAAATAAAGAAAAAAAATACAACCATGCTTGAAGACTTCATCTTCATCCTAGAATTTTGATCTTTAGTTGCTCATGATTTGAAATTTCTTGACTCCTAGAATCTTTAGATTACCAAAAAAGTAAAAAGAAAAAAAAGAAAGAAAAAAAAAAAGAAAGAAGAAAAGAAAGAGAAAAGAGAGAGATTTAGAGGGCTAATTCCCCTTGATGGGGTCTCTATTATTCTCTACAATATATGGGATTAAATAGATGAAAAATAGGGATTTTTAAGTCCTTGTCGAGCTCAAATCAGAGTTCGGATTGATTTTAATCATCCAAAATAACTCTAGCCATTGGATCTTGATCAAAAGGCCTAAAATCAACTCAAAATTCCATCATATATCCTTTAAGACTATTTCTGGGCCATCGGATCGAAGCTAGGATGGTTTTCGACCGTCGGATCGTGCACTGGAGGCCTGAGAAATCCTATTCGAATTAGGAATTAATTCTCACCATTGGATTTTCACCGACTATGATGATGACCAGTGGATCATGCATCACTATTTTTATGGACCATCATGGACCAAGCTCGTCGAGGACCGTAGCCAACCAGAGCTCACCGCATCGTCTGAATTAACGAAAAAGCCCCTATGAGCCATGATATAATTTTCATAGACCTCTTAGCAGTCTAGATTCACCACGTGGCACATGCCAATTGGCCGGCTTGTTGAGCTGGATGGTCTACATCTGTTCCATGGACCGATCGGTCGGTCCATCGTGCACTGGCCCCTTTTTTTTCTTTTTCTTTTATTTTAAACTTCTGAACTTCATAACTTTTTTGTTTAGCTCTGATTTGAGTGAAATTTATTGCGTTGGAACCCAAAAATTGAGCTCTTCACATTAATAAGCTTTCTTCTTTAAAATATCCATAAAAATATTAATTTTTAAAATAAACTTTAGTTATTTTATATTTTAATATTTTTATTTAGTAATTTATGATAATTATCACACCCCCAAACTTGAGTTTTACTCATTCTCGAGTAAAAAAAAATTAGAAATATGTACCAACTTAATAAGATATAAAAATTTCTTTAGATCATCCTAAAGTCTGTTGATACCTGGCTAGAGATTTGAGAGATACATCATCGGATTATTAAGTCCTCCCAAATAGTGGTTAAGTAAAGAATATAAAATTTTAGAGCTTTTCTTTGATCAATTTTTTACTTTTATTCTTTAAATTCTCTTTCTTTAGTATGGACTAGAGTTTTTTTTTTTTTTTTTTTTTTTATAACTAGTGCAATGTTTTAATCTCTTAAGCTTTCTATCTGACCCTTACAGCGAGCTTTGGACCAATGACTCTCAAATCGATTGGCTTAGGGCACTAGGTGTAGAACACCCCTCGGGCTTACTGACTTGAGTCAAATAGGGTATAGGTTAAAACTAACCATATAACAAGCTTCTTCACATTGCCGACTTTTTGATGCGAATAACATTGCTTACATAGATAATAGGACTCGGTTACTCGATCGAAGACTAATGTTTAGAACTTGCCATATATTATTTTTTTTCAAATATTTTTTTTTTTCAAATCCATATAAAGTAGATTCTTTATTGAATATAGGCTAGAAGAAGATTTTAGAATTACTCAAAAATTTATTCTATTCTAGATCTGATCATTTATTGGGTTTTCTTAATAATTTCATCCTTAATATTTCAAAATTCTCTAGACCATTAATCAATCATTGATTAAAATGCTTTAAAAATTTTAAATCAGCGTGAAATCGGTACATAAGACTAATTATTATGATACTTGAGGACTTAAAAATTTTTTATTTAGCCTTTCCTCCCAACTTAATTTCCATTGTCCTCAATGAAGGAAAGAAAATAGAGTGTGATAAATAACAAAAATAACAATAAAAGAGTTCACCTAGTTTAATTTAATTTTGATCTTGGCCTAGGCTTTAATTATTTTTTGTTTAGCATGGATTTGCAGTTCTCCACCCAACTTATTCCTGAAAGAAAGGTAAACTAAAAATAAAAAGAAAATTTAGATGCAAAAGAAAAAGCTGGGTTGCCTCATAGTAAATGCTAAGTTTAACATCTTCAGTCGAATCTTATGAAGGAATTTTAGATAAAATTAATTTTAATGCATCCTTCATGGTTCCAAAAAGATAAGGTCAATTAGGAGGTCTTGTCATCATGGTAGAAAATCATTCATGGAATTGGTGGGTAAGTATAGCCCTAATCATTAAAGTATTTTGAGTAAGCATGTTGTACCAAAATTTAAAATTATCAAATTTTTTTTGATAACTAGGAAGAAATTGTATTTGTTGAGTCAAAATTAAGGGTGGTAGTTTTTGAATTTCTTCAACTATAACCTGATCTACCATAATTTCTTTCTCGAATCTGATATAACTAGGCATTAATTCTTCCTGATTTAAAGTATGGCATTTTTTTAAATTAATTTTAAATCTACCTCCATACATTATTTTAATATTGTAGATAAATTTTGCAGGCAGTCCTTAAAAGTAGTGCCTAATAAAGAAAAACTAATTTTAAAATCATTATCTCTCATATCTGTAATATCCTACCCAACAGCTTCTTTGTGTGCTTTTAGAACATCCATAAGTTGGTCTTCCTAGGTAGGTATCACTGGTAGGGTATTAGTAGGTTCATTAGGAAGAGGCTTTAATTCTATATGAGTTAGTGGTTCTAACAAGGGAGCTATTGGTGGGCTAGGTGGTGGCTCAAGTTTTTCAATTCATATTGGGGTGGTTTTAAGGAATGGTGTATCTACTTGATCAAAAACTTTGGTATTGTACCCATCTTAAACAAAAACATCCATCTTATTATGGGCAAGATAGGGTTTTAATGAATTTTGGAAAATAATTATGGGTGAAGCTTCCTTTAGTGTATTATTCACTTGTGGCTCTTGGAAAGTCTCTATTGATTCCATCATCTCATCAACTTATCCATTCTCGTTAAAAGGATTAGATGATTCTAGGGCATTTTGGGATGGGTCAATATATAAGTTAGGTGATGGAATTGGTTTGTCCCATATTTCTAGTTCTTTCCTATACTTTGCTACCTTAATAATATGGTCTAAGAGCATCTTTTTAGTTGTGTAGGGTTGTTCTATGACCATATTATTTTCAAGAGTTTTAATTGATTATTCAGAAAAAGCTTCTAGGACATTAAAATTTTTAACTATGTATGGTCCCTCAGGTTCACTCTCGGACTAATCGGACAACTCTCTTTTCTCCTGCTGTTTGAATATAAGCACTTATTTCTTTAGTTCTTTAAAGTTTTGAATATAGGAGTGAAAGATTTGTTATAAGGTCTGATTATTAAGCTCTAACTTGTTTAATGCTTGTTGAATCCTCTCCTCACAAGTTGACTCATTGCTATTTGGAGAAGATTGATAATGTGGGTAGGGTATATTATAAGATGCATCCATGAAAGTGGATATTTATGGCACCAGGGTAACCATTAGTTGTGATTGCCATAAAAAATATGGTTGAGCCCTAGAACCTAGATTGTAAGTGTTAAAGTATGGGTTATTTTCTGATCTGTAGGCTATTTGGGTTTGATCTTAATAAACTTGCTCATATATATACTCAAAAAATTGGTGTGGGCATTCACTTGCATAATGGATAGGGCTCAAATAAATTGCACAAACTTATTATGCAGGAAGAAAGATGGATTGGAAGAGTGTCTAATGGCTTCTAAATGATCTATTCTATTAGATAACTCAGCATAAAATCCATCTTAGATTGTTATTTATTATATTTTATTTTATTCTAAAGAATAAAGAAAAAATAAAGAGAGAGAATTCTAAAGATGAGAGCCTAGAGGATCCTAGATCTAAGGTTAATATAGAAGAGTATTTTAATTAGGATTTGAGTTATAATAGCAAACAAGTTAAGCAAGTGTGGACTCTCTATCTTAAGGTTTACCTAAATCTAGATAGCTCCTAATTGCCAAGGTCACCTTCAAGTCCTCTAGGTAAAGAATTAGCTACTCAAATAGATAGGTCAGTGTAAACTCGGTGGGAGTCCTTCCATTGCTTTTTATAGATATCAATTGTCTTAACCAAATAAGCTAACAGAACTAATTAAGTAACCATCTTCCATCGAGATGCAGTCCCTGAACCACTTGCCTTAGACAGTAGTCGAACTGACTAACCCTAGCCCATCAAACTCTTCAGATTTCTTGTCCTAATGAGCTCAATTATTCTTAGAGGACAACGTCTAATTGATTTTAAGTTAAGACCTAGGTTAATACAATATGAAGGATGATGGTTTGTGGGCTAAGGATGATCAAATCTCCATCTTACCTTTTTTAATGGGTTATACCCTTAAAGTACTTTATGAATATGTAATGCAAATCAAGCAAGATGTCCAAACAAGTTAAAAATTAGTTTTAAATAATATTTGTGGTTACTCTTAATTAATTAAGTATTATGAAATGTTGGTGACTTTTTAAGGGTTTATGGCTTTGTCTTTTTATAGATATTTTTTTTTAGTTTTTGATTATGTGGTTTTGTAAAAGAAAGTAAATTTAAGTGATTAAGCCTTAAAAAGTAATAAATTAATCTAAACTATAGAGAGCAAAAATCAATTATGAAAGATAATAATAACTAGATAAAATTAAAGAGCAATAACTTTTTTTATTTTTTAAATTAATTAATTGAAGCAACCATGCTACAATCTCCAGCAACAGCATCAAAAATTTGACTACTTGTCATTACAGCATCAAATAAAATTTAGATCTAATTTTAATAATAAGTAGGATAGTGGTGAGTCGGATGTCGATTTTCATAGGAATTGAAGGCTGAGTTGCATTTAATTTAATTAAAAAATTAAAATATTAAATTAATTTTTAAAATAAAAATTTAAAGTAGTAAAGTATAAAAAAATAATTATAATTTAGTAATTTAAAAGAAAATAACTATTTACTTAATTAGGGTTTTGAATTAATTAAAAATATTCTAGAATTTTGAATCTATCTCTAACATGATTATAGTAATTCTTTTTAATGCAAGAATTTATTATTTTTAATAATTTAGTTATGATTATAATTTATTTTTTTAGACCATGAATTATATCTCTTGATAATAATCCATCTCCATGAAATCATAAATTATTCAATACTTTAATTCTTAAAAATTGATAACATAGCTCTTTATTGATTTTCTCTAATATAAACTATTAAATCAAGCATGGACTGTATCTTCCGATCATAGTTCATCTCCATAAATATAGTCTATTTAAATATTAATCAATAATAAGCATGTAGAGAATAAGAGTTAAGATTGGATAGGAGAACATGTCATTTATTAAATAAAAGATATTATAAAAAATAAAGAAAAAATAATACAACCATACTCGAAGACTTCATCTTCATCCTAGAATTTTGATCTTTAGTTGTTCATGATTTAGAATTTCCTAGCTTTTGGTATCTTCAGATCACCAGAAAATAAAAAAAAGAAAAAGAAAGAAAAAAGAAAGAAGAAAGAAGAAAAGAAAGAGAAAAGAGAGAGATTTAGAGGGCCAATTCCCCTCAAGGGGATCTCTGTTGTTCTCTGCAATATAAGGGATTAAATAGATGAAAAATAGAAATTTTTGAGTGCTTATCAAGCTCAAATTGGAGTCCAGATCAATTTTAATCATCCAAAATAACTACGGCCATCGGATCTTGATCAAAAGGCCTAAAATCAACTCAAAAATCCACTGTACTGTAAGCGCACCAACTGGCATCACCTCTCCCTGATACCAATTGATGTTCCATAATATCATTCGAACACTAATCATTCTTGGCATCACAAGCTTTGATACCATGTTATAGAAGCCCCTGATCTTTAGCATGGACTTGAAGGAACCTATGATGTTCTCTATGGGCAGCAAATCACCAATCCTCTCCACTTGAATCTGTGATGGAGTGCCTCCCTCCTTGGGCTTGAGGGAGACGTCCCCCTTCTTTAAGGCTTCTTCAAAAACCCTAGGGCGTCAACTCTAGAGAGAAGAGAAGAAGAGAGTTAAGGGAGGAAAGGTTGGTATTTCACAGCATTATAAAATCCTAATACAACCTATGTATTTATACATAGCCATTAAGCTCGACCAAAAATCTCTCGGCTATCCCAATACATGAAAGCACTCACCGAGCCTATGTACACCCATGTCTCCCATGCTCTCATCCTCTAGATCTAGATCCGACCTATACATGAATTAGCTTCCTTAAGATCTCTCAAACTAGGCCTTAAGACCCCAAGGATCAACCCAGACCCTAGCCCAAAACAGACCCTTGCATAACTCTGCCCATGCACTGAGCCAGCTCAGTCTCAGCACTAAACCAGCTAAGTTCCACTGGGATGGCTCAGTCTGAAACTGAGCTGGCCCAATCCTATGCCATACCAACAATCCTGAATGCGCAGTTCTCTATTTTGCCTGTGCACTGAGACTTAGCCAACCTAGTTTTGGACTGAGCTGGCTAACCTGCAAAAAATCTCCTTTCTGTAGTCTTGATTCTCCAGCTTTGGTTCCTTGCTTCACCTTGTGTCCTAGGTCTTCGAAGCTCAAACCAAGCCCCTGGAATCCCTAGAGCCAACCCCCTGACTCCTTCCATGGCCTCCCAAGGCTTAGGAGCACCATAAATCCTCACAATCTCCATCTTGGTGCCCTAAGCCTTGGCAAATCCCTCAGTATTGACCTCCTACATGATCCTGCTATCCTTGCATACTCGACAGCCCCATCCAAGCATCTCTTCCACCAATCTTCTTCAGCTGTTATGCACCCTCGAGGCCTTTGGGATGACTGTCTCCACCACTGAAGACATGTGCTTGCTTCTTGCAACACCCTAAAATTGTAGGATCCCTTCTGCTTAGCAGCTGCATCACTTTTCCTAGACTTTCCTAGAGAACCCACAACATTCCTATACTGGCACTCATTTTAAATCCTGACATGGTCTCCTCAGAACTACGCTTATCCTCCTACACATGCCGCTTCACCTGGAACTATGCATTACCGATGTTGGTGCTAGGATATCGATCCTCCTGCACCCATCTTCTCTGAACTTATGTTAAATTCTTCTCTAATTATGAAGCCACCTCTCTAGAGCTCCACCTATATCTAAAGTCCACCTGATGCTGCAAAAGCTGACTCTATCATCGAGTCCTTTGAGGCCAACCACTCAACGCTGTACTACTGAGCCTGCCGCTGCACCTCGAACACCATCGCTATCTCTTCGAACCCTCCACGCTCTGCGGACCCCTTCAAAGTTGTCTCGGATACCTTCGCAACCCATGGGCACCTTTGAAACTCAAGAGCTCATCCAACTCTTTTGAAACCAATGACTAATCCCTAGGGAATTCCACCCGAGTCCTTCTCTTCTGTCCCTACACCAGCCATCGCTTCAGTTGCGCTCAGAGAACCATCCTCCACCTAAACCATAACTCTTCCTAGTGCTCCTATAGAAGAAATCTAATCCATGATACTCTCGACTGACTGAGACCTCCTGACCCTCTCTGAGACCTGCACCCGATCTTCTTAAGATATCATTGACATTCTCTGCTGAGATACACTCCTCGACTGCCTCTCTCAGCCCTGTGCCTCTAGGAAAGTGCTCCTGCAGCACTCTAGCGCTCCCTGACTCATCTCTGCACCGTTCTACAGCCGTCCAGTCCTAACCTACTAGACCTCCATGGATCATCCATCTCCATCACTCCCAAGGCTCCATAAATCCATGCTCTAGTCAAAATGTTGAATACATCTCCGACTACTTCCCCGTCTTTTAGACACTGAAGGACGTATAGTAGCTTCTTCAGTCTTCCTTCAACCATTACCCCTTGGAAAACCACTCTTCAATAGCCCTACACTGCCCATCTTTCTAGAGAATTCCGATGCTCTCTGCTGGGATACCTCCCTCGACTGTCGCATCGTCGAGCCTCTCTTAGCCCTACATCTCTAGGGAAGCGCTATTACAGTACTCTAGCATTCCCTGCCTGTCACATAACCGTCATACACTCCGGCCTTTCCACCAAGACCGATTAGTAAATCATGCACCAAATCCTTCCATCCCGAGAAAATTCCTTTCTGTTAATCCTCTCAACCTCCACCATCAATCCGCTGTTCCCAGTTGGCCAAACCATAGCAACAACAAGGTAGATTTGAGACATACCATGGAATTCTTGTACAGATTTTTGATTTCATCTTGTACGACTTCTCCTTCCCTTCAATGCACCATCAGGCTCTGATACCAGATGTAAGCACACCAACTGGCATCACCTCTCCCTGATACCAATTGATGTTCCATGATATCACTCGAATGCCAATCATTCTTGGCATCATAATCTTCGATATCATGTTGTGGAAGCCCCTGATCTTTAGCATGGACCTAAAGGAACTGTGACGTTCTCTATGGGTAGCAAATTACCGATCCTCTCCATCTGGATCTATGATGGGGCACCTCCCTCCTTGGGCTTGAAGGAGACACCCCTCTTCTTTACGGCTTCTTCAAGAATCCTAAGGCATCAACTTTAGAGAGAAAAGAAAAAGAGAGTTGAGGGAGAAAAGGTCTATATTTCACAGCGTTATAAAATCCTAATACAACCTATGTATTTATACATAGCCATTAGGCCCGACCAAAAAACTCCCTGGCTAACCCAATACATGAAAGCACTCATCGAGCTCATGTACACCCATGTCTCCCATGCTCTCATCCTCTGGATCTAGACCCGATCCATACATGAATTAGCCCCCTTAAGACCTCTCAAACTAGGCCTTAAGACCCCTAGGATCAACCAAGTCCCTAGCCCAAAATAGATCCTTGCGTAACTCTGCCCGCACACTGAGCTAGCTCTGTCTCAGCACTGAGCCGGCTAAGTTCCACTAGGTTGGCTTAGTCTAAAACTGAGCCGACCTAGTTCTGTAACATGCCAGCAGTCCCAAACACGCAACTCTCTATTTTGCCTATGCACTGAGACTTAGCCGACCTAGTTTTGGACTGAGCCGGCTAACCTACAGAAAATCTTCTTTCTGTAGTCTTGATTCTCTAGCGTTGGTTCCTTGCTTCACCTTGTGTCCTAGGTCTCCAAAGTACCAACCAAGCCCCTGAAATCTCCGGAGCCAACCCCCTGACTCCTCCCATGGCCTCCCAAGACTTAGGAGCACCATAAATCCTTACATGTATATCCTCTAAGATCATTTCTAGGCCGTCGGATCGAAGTCAGGATGGTTTTCAACTGTCAGATCGCACAATAAAGGCTTGAGAAATCCTATTCAAATTAGGAATTAATTCATACCATTGGATCTTCACCGACTATGATGATGATTATCAGATCATGCATCACTATTCCCATGGACCATTATAGACCAGGCTCGTTGAGGATCGCAACCAACCAGAGCTCGTCGTGCCATTTGAATTAACAAAAAAGTCCTTATGAGCCGCGATATAATTTTCATAGACCTCTTAGTGGTCTAGGTTCATCATGTGATGCATGCTGATTGGCTATGCTTGCTAAGCTGGACAGTCTGCACCTGTTCAATGGATCGATCGGTCGGTTCACCATGCAGCAACCCCTTTTTTTCCTTTTCTTTTATTTTAAAATTCTGGACTTCATAACTTTTTTGTTTTAGCTTCGATTTAAGTAAAAATTATTGCGTTGGAACCCATAAATTGAGTATTCGCATTAGTGAGCTTCTTTCCTACAAAACATTGATAAAATTATCAACTCTTATAATAAACTTTAGTTATTATATATTTTAATACTTTTATTTAGTAATTTATGATAATTATCACATCTTCCAACTTGAGTTTTATTCGTTCTCGAGTAAAAAAAAGAAAATTAAAAACATATACCAATTCAATAAGATTTGAAAGTTTCTTTAGGTCATCCTAAAGTCAATTGATACCTTGTTAGAGATTTGAGAGATACATCATCAGATTATTAAGTCCTCCTAAATAGTGGTTAAGTAAAGAACATAAAATTTTAGTACTTTTCTTTGACCAATTCTCCATCTTTATTCTTTAAATTCTCTTTCTTTGGTATGGACTAGAGATTTTTTTTTTATAGCTATTACAATATTTTGATCTCTTATATTTTCCATCTGACCCTTGTAGCGAGCTTTGGACCAATGACTTTCAAACTAGTTGGCTTTAGGGTGCTAGGTGTAGAACACCCCTCGGGCTTATTGACTCGAGTTAAATAGGCTACATGTTAAAACTAACTGTATAACAAGCTTCTTCACCTTGCCAAATTTTTGATATGAATAATATTGCTTACTTAGGCAACGGAACCCGATTACTCGATGGGAGACCAATGTTTAGAACTTGTCAAATATTATTTTTTTTTTCAAACCTTTTTTTTTTACTCATACCCCTATAACGTAAATTCTTTATTGAATATAGATTGAAAGAAGGGTTTAGAATTACTC
Organism: Cocos nucifera; assembly: GCA_006176705.1. Taxonomy (NCBI): domain Eukaryota; kingdom Viridiplantae; phylum Streptophyta; class Magnoliopsida; order Arecales; family Arecaceae; genus Cocos; species Cocos nucifera. The sequence goes on from QRFJ01003635.1 coordinate 29,945, forward strand.
AAAAATTTATTCTATTCTTGACCTAACTATTTATTAGATTTTTTTAATAAATTATTCTTTAGTATTTCAAAAATTTTCTAGACCGTTAATCAATCATTGATTAAAATATTTGAAAAACTTCAAATTAGCATAAAATCAGGTACGTTAGGCTAATTATTACCATATTTAAGGACTTAAAAAATTTTTATTTAGCCTTCTCGCCAACTTAATTTCAATTGTTCTTAATGGAGGAAAGAAAATAGAGGGTGATAAATGATAAAAATAATAAGAAAAGAGTTTACTTGGTTTAATTTAATTCTGGTCTTGGCCTGGGCTTTAATTGTTCTTCATCTAGAATGGGTTTGTAGTTCTCCTCCCAACTTAATCCTGAAAGAAAGGTAAACTAAAAGCAAAAAAAAAAATTCAAATGCAAAAGAAAGAGCTGGGTTGCCTTCCAGTAAATGCTAAGTTTAATGTCTTCAGCCGGACCCTATGAAAGAGTTTTAGGTAAAATTAATTTTAATGCATCCTTCATAGTTCCAAAATGATAAGATTAATCAGGAGGTCTTATCATCATGGCAAAAAATTATTCATGAAATGCATTTTAGTGGGTAAGCATAGCCCTTATCATTAAATTATTTTGAGCAAGCATGTTGTACCAAAATTTAAAATTATCAAAATTTTTATGACAATCAAGAAGAAATTATGTTTGTTGAGTCGAGATTAGGGGTGGTAGTTTTTGAATTTCTTCAACTATAACCTGATCTACCATAATTCCTTTCTCGGGCCTAATATAACTAGTCATCAATTCTTCCTAATTTAAAGTATGGAACTTTTTCCAAATAAATTTTAAATCTATCTCTATACATTGTTTTAATATTGTAGATAAATTTTGTAGGCAGTCCTCAAAAATAATGCCAAATATAGAAAAATTAGTTTTAAAATTATTATCCCTCATATCAATAATATCCCATCCAATAGCTTTTTTGTGTGCTTTTAGAATATCCATAAGTTGATCTTCTTGGGTAGGTATCACTGATAGTGTGTTAGTAGGTTCATCAGGTAGAGGCTTCAATTCTGTATAAGTTGGTGGTTCTAACAAGGGAGCTATTGGTGGGCTAGCTGGTGGCTCAAGTTTTTCAATTCATAGTGGAATGATTTTAAGATAGGGTATATCTACTTGGTCATTAACTTCTGTATTGTATCCATCTTCATCAAAATCATCCATCTCATCATGGGCAAAATAGGTATTTAATGAAGTTTGGGAAGGAATTATAGGTGAAGCTTCCTCTAGTATATTATTCACTTGTGGCTCTTGGATAGTCTCTATTGATTCCATCATCTCATCAACTTGTCGATCCTCGTTAAAAGGATTGGATGATTTTAGGGCACTTTGGGATGGGTCCATATATAAGTAAGGTGATGGAATTGGTTTGTCCCATATTTCTAGTTCTTTTCTATACTTTACTGTCTCAGTAATATGGTCTAAGAGGATCTTTTTAGTTGTGAAGGGTTATTCTATGATCATATTATTTTTGAGAGTTTTAATTGATTGTTTAGAAAAAATTTTTGGGATATTAAAATTTTTAACCATGTATGATCCCTTAGGATCCCTCTCGGGCTGACTGGGCAGCTCTCTCTCCTCCTGCTATTTGAATGTAAGCACTTGTTTCTCTAGTTCTTTAAAGTTTTGCATGCAGGAGTAAAAGGTTTGTTGTAAGATCTGATTATTATGCTCTAACTTATTTAATGCTTGCTAAATCCTCTCCTCATAAGTTGACTCATTACTATTTGGAGAAGATTGATAATATGGATAGGGTATATTATAAGATGCATCCATGAAAGTGGATCTTTGTGGTACTGAAATAACTACTGGTTGTGATTGCCATGAAAAATATGCTTGAGCCATCCAATCTAGATTGTTAGTGTTAAAGTATGGATTATTTTCTAGTCTGTAGGCTATTTGGGTTTGATCTTAATAAACTTACTCATATATATACTCAGAAAATCAGTATGGGCATTCACTTGCATAATGGATGGGGCTCGAACAAATTGCACAAACTTGCTGTGCAAGAAGAAAAGATGGATTGGAAGAGTATCTAATAGCTTCTAAATGATCTATTCTATTAGATAACTCAGCATAAAAATCTTTCTTAGATTGTTATTTATTATATTTTATTTTATTTTAAATAATAAGAAAAAAATAAGAAGAGAGAATTCTAAAGATGAGAGCCTAGAGGATCCTAGATCTAAGGATGATAGAGAAGAGTGTTTTAATTAGGATTTGAGTTGTAACAGCAAATAGGTTAAGCAAGCATGGACTCTCTAGCCTAAGGTTTACCTAGATCTGTACAGCTCCTAACTGCCAAGAACACCATTAAGACCTCCATGTAAAGAATTAGCCACTCAATTGGCTAGATAAGTATAATATCGGTGGGAGTCCTCCCGTTATTTTTCCTAGACACCAATTATCTTGACTAGATAAACTAACAGAACCAATTAAGTAACCACCTTTCTTCAGGATGCAATCCCTGAACCACTTTACTTAGACACCAATTGAACTGACTAACCCTAATCTGGTCCAACTCTTAGAATTTCTTATCCTAATGAGCTCGATTATCCTTAGAGGCCAACGTCTAATTGATTTTAAGTTAAGATCTAGGTCAATGCAATATGAAAGATGATGGTTTGTGGGCTAAGAAAGGATGATTAAATCTCCACCTTATCTTCTTTAATAGGTTATGCCCTTAAAATACTTCATAAATATGCAATGCAAATCAAGCAAAATGTCCAAACACATTTAAAATAATTTTAAATAATACTTATGGTTACTCTTAATTAATTAAGTATTATGAGATGTCGGTGATTTTTTAAGGATTTATTGTTTTATCTTTTTATATATTTTTTTTTAATTTTTGATTATATGGTTTTACAAAAGAAAGTAAATTCAAGTGATTAAGTCTTAAAAAATAACAAATTAATCTAAACTATAGAGAGTAGAAATCAATTATGTAAGGCAATAAAAACTAGGTAAAATTAAAGAGCAATATTTTTTTTTAATTTTTAAAATTAATTGATTAATTTTTAATTAATTGAAAAAACCATGCTACAATCTCCAACAATGGCACCAAAAATTTGACTGCTTGTTGTTATAGCATCAAATAAAATTTAGATCCAATTTTAATATTAAGTAGGACAGTGGTGAGTCAGGTGTCGATTTCCTCGAGGATTGAAGGCTGAGTTCCATTCAATTTAATTTAAAAAGTTAAAATTGTAAATCAATTTTTAAGACAAAAATTTAAAGTAGTAAATAAAAGATAATTAATTATAATTTAGTAATTTAAAAGAAAATAACTATTTATTTAATTAGGGTTTTATATTAATTAGGAATATTCTAGAATTTTGAATCCATCTCTAACATGATTATGGTAATTCTTTTTAATGCAAGAATTTATTATTTTTAATAATTTAGTTATGGTTATAATTTATTTTCTTAGAGCATGAATTATATCTCTTGATAATAATCCATCTCTATGAAATCATAAATTATTTAATACTTTAATTCTTAAAAATTGATAACATAGTCTTTTATTAATTTTCTCTAATATAAACTCTTAAATTGAGCACAGACTGTATCTTCCGTTCATATCCCATCTCCATACATATAGTCTATTTAAATATCAATCAATAATAAGCATGTGGAGAATAAGAGTTAAGATTTGATAAGAAAATATGTCATTTATTGTATAAAAGATATTACAAAAAATAAAGAAAAAGAAAAATACAACCATGCTCAAAGACTTCATCTTCATCCTAGAATTTTGATCTTTAGTTGCTCATGATTTAGAATTTTCTAGCTCCCGACATCTTCAAATCACCAAAAAAATAAAAAGAAAAGAAAAAGAAAGAAAAAATAAAGAAGAAAAAAGAAAAGAAAGAGGAAAGAGAGATATTTAGAGGGCTAATTCCCTTTAAGGGGGTCTCTATTGTTCTCTGCAATATAGGGGATTAAATAATTGAAAAATAGGAATTTTTGAGTCCTTGTTAAGGTCAAATCAGAGTTCAGATCGATTTTAATCATCCAAAATAATTTTGACCATTAGATCTTGATCAAAAGGCCTGAAATCAACTCAAAAATCCATCGTATATCCTCTAAGATCATTTCTAGACCGTTAGATCGAAGTTAGGATGGTTTTCGACCGTCGGATCGCACACTAGAGTTCTGAGAAATTCTATTCAAATTGTGAATTAATTCCCACTATTGGATCTTCATCGACTATGATGATGACTGTCAGATCGTGCATCATTATTCCCATGGACCATCATGGACCAAGCTCGTCAAGGACCGCAGCCAACCAGAGCTCACCACACCATCTAAATTAACGTAAAAGCCCTTATGAGCCATGATATAATTTCCATAGACCTCTTAGTGGTATTGGTTTGCCATGTGGCACATGTCGATTGGCCACGCTTGCTAAGTTGGATGGTCCGCACCTATTCTATGAATCGATCGGTCAGTCCACCATGCACCGACCCCTTTTTTCTTTTTCTTTTATTCTAAACTCTAGGCTTCATAACTTTTTCGTTTTAGCTCTAATTTAAGTACAATTTATTGCATTGGAACCTATAAATCGAGCTCTTCACATTGATTAGCCTCTTTCCTACAAAATATTCATAAAAGTATCAATTCTTAAAATAAACTTTAGTTATTATATATTTTAATATTTTTATTTAGTAATTTATGATAATTATCAGTCAACATGGGAATATCATTCTCAATTATGAGGATGTTATCCACATACAATATGAGAAAGACAATAGTACTCTCACTGACCATTTTAAATACATTGATGGAAAATATGCAGAATTTTATGCATGAATTTTAAAATAATTTTTAAATATAATGTTGCAGAACATGCAGATTAAATCATTTAATCTATAAATGCATGTAATCAAATTAAAAACCTTACAACTAGGATCTATAACATGTCATAATGCATTCTAAATCTAAAAATAAAAGGGTTTGGTATTAATCAAATCAATACCCTAAGATCTAGAACGATCCTAGATTTGAAACCTAGATCACATTTAGGTGAGAGGAGAGATCATATCTCTTACCCTGCACAGGTCGAGAACTCCATGGTTGATTTTCATTATTGCCTTTGGAGCCGCACACATGTTCGGCCTCTACAGGAGATCCACACGAGACTGCAATAAAATCGAAGGTTCATCAAATGAAGATCCGCTCGAAGTGCTAGCTTCTCATGGATGCCTCCGTGGTTAATCTAAATTTATTCTTCAGATCTCTTGGAAATTCTAAGAGATGAAGAATAAAAGGATGATTAGGAGAGAAATTCAACCTTTGATCTCCCATAAATTAGAAATAAAATAATAAAATACATTAGAAAATGATCCTAAGAGAAGATAAACCTTCTTTTTCAGGACATCAGTTGAGGATCCTAAGAGAAGACAAATCTTCTTTTTTAGGACATCAACAACTGATGTCCTGAAAATATCCTTATGGTAGGACAAAGGGAAGACCTTCTTTGCTAAGCTTTTCTCATATTTCTAGATCTTACACACTCTAATTTTTTTCATAGAAAAATCATACAAAATATAGAGACGAAGGGTTCTCAAAGAAATCCTAAGAGAAGATCATCTTCTCTTTTCCTTCTCTCATCAGAACATGATCAAATCATATCCAAAATTGATTTTCATGCCCCTACATCTTGGAGCGCAGATCTCCATGCCCTCATCCTCTCTCTCTCTTAGATTTTTATTATATAAAAATAAATCAAAAATAAAGGATAAAGATTTTTAATCAAAATCATAAGAGAAGACAATCTTCTCTCTTACCTTGTCTCTTTAAAACATCAACCATTGATGCCATAGTTGAAGGATTTTCTCGAAGGAAGTAGGTGCCCATAATCCCCATGCCAACCTTTCTTTTCTTCTACTTTTAGACCATGGAAAATCAGAAATTTTTTATGCCTAAAAACTATTAGAAGGTGGCGTCCATGAATATATGAAGACTAGGTCAAATTGACCTAGTCAAATAAGGAAACAAGAAGGAGATTGGGGGGCGTCCAACTTTTGGACGCCTGCCCACAATTTTGTGCATTTGATACCTTAAACCATCACCCAAAATCTGGAAAGAAAGGGGTGAACAAAAATAATATGGCATGGAAAAAAGGGCGCAAGATAGGGAGGGAGTTTGAGAGATCTTGGACTCTATCTCATGCATAACAAATTCCCATAGTTAACCAAGTCAAAAATCATTTGAAATCCACTAGATTTTGGGGCGTGGGATAACATTTCTAAGTGAGGAATAAATCATGTAAAATCTAGAATTAATGTGGGGCGTGGGCTTTTCTTAGGCGCAAGGAAAGTGAGAGTCCCAATCCAACTAGGACTCCTCCTATTTGACTAGGTCAAAATAAGTTTGAACCCAATTTATATCTCATTTAAACTAGATTAAATACAATCCAATTAAGGATGATCCTAATCCAACTAGGTGCACAATTAAATCAGATTTAAACTAGATTTAAATCTGATTTAAATTCTAAGTTAATTTGGAATTAGGTGCACTCAAGTCCTAGTCTAACAAGGACTTGTTCTTCCTTATAATTGATTTATCCAATAAATCAATTAGACTTAATCTAATTAAGTTCAAACTAATTCTAATTGAATCTAATTCAATTAAATTTGATCTCAGCCTGATTGCTAAATCAAATTGAGTCAATTAGCAATCCATTTGCTAATCGATCCTCCTACAATACTTGCATTAGGTCAAATATCAATCGCATTGAATGTTTGACCTTAGAATGATTCTCAATAATCGATTAACTATTTGATTAAGTTACAACCTCTTATATGTATGATCCTATAGGTTTGAACCTAAGCTGATAGCATAGGAAGCAATTCCTATACCAGTCGAAGTAATCATCTAGTAATGGTTTTCGATGTCCGGATAGGTCAAATGTATGCAAAGCAACATTCTTAGAACCCTGGCCTATGGTTACTGTATAATTCATCCCTCTTACCATTAATGCTCAAGATGACTTCGAGTACACTATCAAACACTCATACAAGTCATCTCTATTATGTCTAAAAGTTTTGTAAATCCCATGACTCCTCATAAGGATTACCTAGGCTTAGGTTTTGCTAAATTAAAATACAATGAGACATTCTCTTCCTGAAGCTAATCAGGAGTGGTCAATCCCATCTTGACTCACACATCGACTTCATAAGTACTTGACTATATTCAAAAACCTTTCGAACTTATATTAGAAATATAGATAGTCTGATACAAAAGTGTAGTGAGTTGCTTGCAAATAACTGTGGCAATCTCAGATCTGAGGGATACTTATACCATTGGCCTTAGCTAGCAATTCTTGATAGTAGAGTGCTACATTGATCACGTTTAGTGCAGATGTACTTCTACATCTCATCTGGATGCCATATCAGCATCTCCACACCACTTAGTTATGAGGACAACCAACGCATATAGCGTATAGTGACCTACACTCGATAAGTTATCATCCTTATTAATAACTTATCATTTGATCATGAATAATTTAAAGACCATTCGATAAATCCTTTTTTATCGATTAATTATAGTTCTAAGGACTTCATCATAATTTAGGAGTTCATTTAAAGAAGATAGAACTTTTATGATGAACCAGCCAAATAACTATTATCATTAGATAATTCATATACTAATTCCAATCATCTACTACTTAAATGTTTGGCTTTAGGATACATTTTCCAACAACTCCCACTTGGACTAAAGCCAATCAGAATGATATCAAATATCCGATCTTTCACTTGAGTTCATAGAACTTCTTAGTTTCGAGGTCTTAGCAAATGGGTTAGTCAAGTTCTCCTTTTTCATCAATCTTCCAAAGATCGACGTTATCCTGATCTAAAATCAAAGGTGATAGTGATGCAGAATATACTGATCTTTTGGTTCTTTAGCTAAGCTATGGCTATAGTACTACGATAGGACTGGACCATTGATGGAGGATGCCACTTTCAACCTTCTAATGAATCTCAGCAACTACACAGCTTACATGGCAGCATCATATGCCACGATGTACTCTACATCACTAACTGAATAGGCTATAATGTCTTGCTCAAAACCTTTTCAATAGATTGCTCCTACAATTAGGGTATGACCCGATATTTTCTTGTTGTCATCTTATTCTGAAATTAAAACATCCACATGTTTTAAGTCAGTATTTTTATATTTGAGTCACTGGACCTTAGTATTTCTCAAATACATGAGGATTGCCTAGATAATCTTCCAGTGATCCTCATTTAGGTCAAACTGGTATCTACTCACTACCATTAGTGAGTATACCATATCTAATTTTAAACATAGAGATATTAGATGATAGCCAAACCTTTATTTCTTGCAATGTTGGAATGCCATTCTCGATTAAAAGAACTTCATCCACAAACAACATATGGAATAACACTACAGAATATTTTGCCCACTTACATATGCAGGATTTATCTTTGTTCATCACAATGATATATGTTCAAAATATATGTTTCAAAATTAAGAAATAGCCAAATAGACTTTACAGATCTTTACCTTTCCGTCTGTGCTACTTTGATCCTTTTGAAAATTCATTCACACCCAATGGATTTTATCCCTTCTAGTGAATCATCTAGTATCCATACACTATTGATTTTCATGGTCTTCAATTTAAATTATGTGACTCTAAGCCACTTCTCACAGTTAGACCACTGCATTGCATCCCTATAAGTGATCGGATCCTTGTTGTTCTCATCGAGCTCAACAGGATCACCATCCCAAACCTAGATATTGAAATATCAGTTTGGCTAATGCGGTACTTTACCAAATCTCCTTAAGGGTGCCACTTGAATGGGCTTTGGATTTGATATGATCAAATCTAATTCTGTAGGTTTACTAGATTATGTCAGTTCTTTTCTACCGATCAAACATTTTCAAGTTTAACTTGAAGGTATAAATTTCTTCTCTAAAGAACTTCTTTCCAAAAGAAATGCCCTACTGCTGATGAACATCTGATGTTCTTCAGTATGGTAGAGTTAATAACCCTCAAACACCTATTGGACCAAGATCCAAGTTTATCTGTATTTAAACTTATGTGAACTTATGACATAGGCCAATCAATCCTAAATCTGAAGGTGAAAGAGTCTAGGTCTATGCCCAATCCATATCCATATGGAGATTTACAACAGATTTACTCGGTATATATTCAAAGTAAACCTAGTAGTCACAAAAGCACAACTCTGAAAAAGGCAGACAAGTAATTCCTATTATGGATTGAACCATGTCTAATAATATTCAATTTCTTCTTTTAGATACACTATATTCCAAAAAAAATCCACTAAGAGAGAATCCTATTCTCTCCTATATATGTCACAAACTCACTGAACAAGTATTTGCCTCTTCGATCTGATCGAAGAGTTCCAATACCATTTCTAATTTATTTTCCTATTTTATTATTGAATCATTTGAATATTTCTAATGATTCAAGCCAGACGCTCCCATGCCAGGATAGGTCGTCTGTAATGAAATGTTAATATCTTTCTTTGACACTTAAGTTCATAGGTCCATATACATCACTATATATGAGACTCAGAACTTTATCAACTTCTTCATCTTTTTCAATAAAAGATGACTTTGTCATCTTTCTAAGAAGATAAGACTTACAGGTTATCAATGATTCACAATCATTGATGTCGAGATTTTTCTCTCAAGCTAACCCGTTTATCTTATTCTTGTCAAGATGGCTAAGCCTATAATGTCAAATATAAACATCTATGACATAATCTAACTTGGATATTTATTAAATATGTACTTTACACTTAACAAGCTGTATAGATGTTAAATATCATTTTTATTGTCCATATATTTTTATAATATTATTCATAATAATATCATAATAATCTTTTTTATTGATAAATATTAACCATCTCTGATCAAAAGGTTAATAAAGATCACATTTATCATAAACAATGGACAATGGTGACAATCACTCAAAATGATATCTTTTGAAAATAAGCTTGACAATTTCTAAAGCTAGGATTGGAACAAGACTTTCTTCCCTAATGTTCAGGTATCTCCCACCATTTTCAAACATTTCACTTTCAAATAGTTCTTGCAACAAATTGCATAAGACCACCGGTATTTAATACCCAAATAGTAGAATTACATGTAGAGAAATTTTAAGGTATTATCATATAATATCCTTAATGAGCAACTCTTACTTGTTTCTCTTGTTCGGCTTGTTATGGTCAAGAGAAGCAAGACAATTCTTCTTCCTATGATCCAGCTTCTAACAGTAGAAGCACTATGCCTGATTTGGATCAATTTTGGACTAATTATTTTAACTAGACTTAGAAGCCCCAATACAAACCAATTCATACTACTGAACTAATTTTAATTTTCGATACCAATTATCAAAGTTGGGTCCCATAAGTTATCACTATCTAACAATGACTGGGGCAATTAGGATTTAACCTTATTCTATAAGAAAAGAGAACATAGACCTAAGTATATGAATTATATTAAGCCTAGAGACTTGGACTTTAGTCTTAAGGTTATTCCACTATTTTATTCGAATTGGTAACCTCTACCTCCAATTCGAAGAATTACTTTAATTCTCTAGTAGATACTAGAATCCACATAGATTGCACATGAGCCCAACTTTGGTTGGCCAACCTATGTGCATCTATGGATAGGTTCATTAACTAATTATTTCTCAAAATAATTTTTAGTAATTTTATTTTATCCCAAAAATCTAATAGTAGGCTTTGGCCTCTACTGTAAGGATCCAATTAGGTCCAACCATTAACATGACTATACTTGATGCATTTAACCAATGAATGATTAGGCTCAATTTTGGTTGGTCAACCTAACCACCATTATGTTAGATATATGTGCCCTAGAAGCCAGAATTGGCTGACACTTGTAATACACTTCTAGGGGCAAAATTATAATTTTGACTATAATTTATAAAATGGGTTATTTTCTATCACACATGTGTATTTAGTGTCTGTGATACATCCTTTGAGTTAATGGTAATGATAATTCATATTTTCAAGAGTTAAAAATTTAAGACATGAATAATCATTATTAACTCATAAACAGCTCCCGACCATAGGATCATCACGAGGATGGTGATTGATCCGGAAGGTTGGTGTACAATCGCTTCTCTTTAGTAGATGAGTCTTGAGTCTACGGTGTGGAGACACCGGAGCGAGAGTACAGGTACTCGTTAGAGAACGAGGGCACTGAGCGTGACCACCTCGAGTAGTCATTAGGGAAGTCTACCTTCTCGTCAATGACTGACTCGATGCTGCAGTAGTGTGTCTGGTTCTTTGACCTGAGATGCATCGGCAGTTCACCTTGAGGGTGTTATAGTTTGACTACACCATTACTCGGTCTCCTAGCCATATGGAACCCTGAGGTGTATGTTGGCTATAGCATGTTCATTGTAGGAACTGGATTGCATCAAGATGGAATCTATCTACCTCGGTGGTAGAGGAGCAGCCCTATGATGATCATGAGAATCAAGTCCAGAAATCCATGGCCATGGTAGAGTGAAATAATAGAAAGAGTTTCTATTTAGATTTTCACATTGGACTCGAATCGAATGATTACATCATATGACAGAGACTAGGGTTTGACGAGTTCACCTTAACCCTAATCTGATCGGGGCTCAAGATAGAAGAACTTGAATCACACAGGTAGCTGCACCAAGAGGTTCGCATTCAGCTCTGATGGGTTGCCACCATATACTGCTAGGTGTCACTGGTGGATTTTGGGAGCAATTAGAATGATTTAGATGATCGATCATTCTAGCTGTTCGAATCAGAAGAGTTCTGATCCATCGAAAGGAGTTTCGATGATGTCGATGATAGAGATCATGACATATCCCATTACCATACAGAACTGAACCTAACTGGGTCACACAAACAAGGGTTTGAATCTGGTGATCATCAATTGAACTGATCTAGTTCAATTGATCTGAATGAGATTCAATTAGGTTCAAGGAAATCGTGCTAGCACTCGATTGAACCTAACGTTCTTCTTTTACTATCATAAATAAGTTGTCCTGACTGAGCCAAAGGAGTTTGTGCTCAATCAGAGGCCTTCATATGGTCTGACTGGAGGTTGTCCAAGTCAGAAATAGGTTGTCTTATTTGTAAGACATTACCTGCCATTTTTGGTCACCTGCCATTTCTTGTTCTTTGACTTTGGTCAAAAGTCTACCTTTGACTGGTCAAACGTTGACCATTGACCCTTTGACTTTTGACCACATGTCATGCACCTATTGGAGAGCTGGTGGGGGCCTGTCCCCCTGCCAGAACCTGGCAAGGAGAAGGGCGCACGCCAAGGGTGGCGTGAGCCCAAGTTAGGAGGCGCCTAGGAGTCCTTGTTGGACAAGGACTCCATCTCCCTTTTGGATTCCAATTAGAGTTCTACTAAGAATCCAACTTTGACTGGTCTTAGGCCCTCTAAGGAGGAATCCAGGGGTCTCTATTCCCACCAATCAGATTTAGATCTGATTTCACAAAGGGTTGTGATTGGTTGGAGAGGAAGAGGAGTTGGATCACAAGCTTAGTCTATAAATAAGACCCTGCGCCCAACCCTAATTCAATGAATGCAATTGAGACCCCACGCCCCAAGGCTGCCTCTCCCCTCCTTCTCCATGCCATAGTCTCTTCTCCCCTTGCTCTCCACGTCCAAAAGGAGTTTTGGATTTGGTTGGTGCGATTCAGATCAAAGGAAAGGCGATCAAAAGCAAGAAGGCTGCGCTGCTGCAAAAGGACGACTGCAGATCTTCAAAAGAGTTTTGAAGATCCTCCAGATCAGATCCAGATCTGATTTTTGGAGGTGTGATAGAGAAGAAGAGGATCTCCAGATCCAACCCGAGTGGATACCGGTAGAGGCCAGGCGCTTGCGTGGCTAGATCCAGAACCTTCCGCTGCAATCAGGATCATCAACAGGGTAATAGGATTACCCAAATCAGGTAAATTAAATTTGATTTAATTTATCTTATTTTATTTTATTTATTAAAATAATAAGAATCAGATCTGAAACATATCAAGATCTGATTGAGATCAAGAGAAAAATTTTTGAAATATATCTCTTGATCTGATCAGATCTGAACGAACCTGGACCGGGAAATCAGGATTTCCCTTCAACTGGTATCAGAGCCATGGTTCTAAAATTGTTTAGATCTGATTTTAAATTTTATTTTAATTAAAAATAAAGTGATTTTAGATGTCACATGAGATGTGATCAGATCTGAAATCAGAAAAAATTAAAATTAAATGATTTGGATCTAAGATTATGAAGATATGCATGACTAGTTCTAGAATAGAATAGTTCTATAGAATAGTTTTGCATGTCTTTGATTTAATCTGATTAAATCATATTTTAGATCTTTTATTTACTATTTTTTGATATTATAAGTGTTATAATAACATCTAAAAAATAGCAAATAAAAATTATTTAATTTTAAATATCATATGAGATATGATTGATGCATGTCTAGACTAGTTGTAGAATAGTTCTACATAATTGTCTAGATTAGAATTTATTTTGATTAGATCAATTTAAATCTAATTTTTTAGATTATTATGAGATAATTTAGATCTGAAAATATGCATGATTTGATACATGAGATGTATGCAAAATATGCCATGATTAGATCTAATTTGTATATGAGATATATGATATAGATCTGATACTGTTTTGTAGTATTGACATGTTCCTGATTAAGGCGTTCCTCTTGGCCGTCCGGTCATAAGAACGAAGAAGGGTTTAAAGGCCCTCTCTTCCCATTCGATGGGGTGTTCTTATGATGTGTAGGGGTGCTGCGTGTTCGTCCTTAATCAGAAACCCAAAACTTACTTTCTGCAAAACCCTAGATCCTGAAACCCTAGGATTTATTGTGCATATTTTGTTTATGAACCCTACTTAATTAAGAATTAAGTTTATGGAATATTAATTAGGTCTAAAATTGAGAATTTCAGATCTAAGACATATTCATAATACTGGGTTCGGGCTTGGGTAGCTCAATTAGGTCTAAGCGGTTGATCAAACCGAATCAAGAGTTGGTTAGATGGGATCAACAATGCTTAAATTGACCAGCCTAATAGGATTAAGTCTGGGTCAAGATCGAGTCACGATCAAGCAAGACCTAATTAGCTCAGAGGTTAGAGTCTGGATTGTAGGCTAACCCAATTGGTTCTGACTCAACAATTTGGTGTCTAAGGTAAGTTTGGCACAGACGACCGACTGGTTTTTAATTGGAAGCTACTCGACCTGAATGCGTTCTTGTACGAGTTAATGGCATATTCCTTCCACCGGTCTCACTTACCTGGCCATATCTGTTGACACAGTTCTGATCTGAGGTGGTCAATAATCCGAGCTAACCCATGCCACTAGGTTAGTCATAATTGTTATGACTAAGCCAAGTCTAGTTTAATGAGACCTGAATCAATTCTCCCTAAGAAAAGATTAAGTCTGAGGTCTTCCACCATTGTAGATGTGCGGGCCCTTCCCGGGGTTGATTGTTCTCGGCTGGATACAGTGGCTCAGTTGCACCGGGAAGATGCAACCATGTCTATTAGGCATTGGATGCTATGGGCTGGAGGATGAGTTGGGCTCAATATTTCCGGATACGGTGAGAGACTCAATTAGGAACCCAGTCTATGCAAATGGTGGGTCTGACTTAACTAAGGAGTGGATCAATATTTCGGATACGGTGAGATTCATGAATTAGAGACCAAGTTTGGGTGCACCATGATTAGAGAATCATTGAACAAGAGTTGTTCACTCATTGGCTAACCCATCACCAATAACTGTTAGGTGAGGTGATGAGTCAGTTGGTGAGACCGCACCACCCACTAGAAATCATTAATCATGGAGATTTTTCGCATCTCTACAGAGGGAGTGTAGGGATCCGAGAAAATAGTGGGAGCTAATTTGTTTAAAAATAAAATCCCTAAATAAATTGGTCAAGTCAAAATTACAGTATCTAACTAGAATCTTTGACTCTCTACAGGAAAATGTCTGCGTCCAACCCATTGGCACGTATCCTGGACACACATAGACTGACTGGACCCAATTATAAAGATTGGCTCAGGAACTACAAAATTATTTTGGGTTCAGAGAAGTTAACCCATGTTTTGGACCAGGACCCTCCCACCTTACCAGCCTCGTCCATCCACTGAACAGAGAGCGTCTCTGGAAAAATGGATTGACGAAGATAATAAGGCCAGATATTACATGTTGGGCTCGATGTCTGATGAGCTCCAGCGCCAACATGAAGATATCGGGACTGCTCGCCAAATGTTGGCTCACCTGCAGGAGATGTTTGGTGAACAGAGTCGCGCAGCCAAATATCAAGTCACAAAATGACTTTTTAAGGCTAAGATGCGTGATGGGCAGTCAGTCCAAGATCACTGTCTGACAATGATCAAGGACATGGAAGAGCTTGAGAAGCTCGGTGTGAAGTTGGACTTGGACCTGCAGAACGATATTATTCTGCAATCCTTGACTGATGCATATGGGCAATTCATCATGAATTACCACATGCATAAACTTCAAAATTCCTTGGCCGAAGTTAATGAATATGCTGGTTACCGCTGAGCTTTCTATGAAAGGTTCTAAAGGCTCAGTTCTTGCTATGGAACGGACTTCTTCCAAAAGAAAGTCTTATGGAAAGAAAAAGAAGTCTGTGAAAAAGCAAAAGGTGGAAGGATCAAAGAAGAAGAAGGCAGAACCGAAGAAGAAGGCCGATGGCAAAGGAAAGTGTTTCCATTGCAACAGCGACGGCCATTGGAAGCGGAACTGCCCTACTTACCTGGCCACCCTGAAGAACAAGAAGGAAGGTCCTTCTGGAGGTATGCTCGTTATTGAGTCTAACCTTACGGTTTCTTCTGCATCCAGTTGGGTGCTTGACTCTGGTTCTAGTGCTCAAAAGTAATGAGTGATCGTCTAACAGGAAGAATGGTTTCGTCACCAGCTTGGCACGTATCCTAGACACACATAGACTGACTGACCCAATTATAAGTCAAATTGGCTCGAACTACAAAATTATTTGGGTTCGAGACACTATATGTTTTGACCAGGATCTCCACCTTACCAGCTCGTCCATCCATTGAATAGAGAGTAGCGCTCTGGAAAAATGGATTGACGAAGACAATAAGGCCAGATACTACATGTTGGGCGCCCTCGATGTCTGATGAGCTCCAGCGCCACATGAGAATATCGGGACTGTCGCCAAATGTTGGCTCACCTACAGGAGATATTGCGTGAACAGATCACGCAGCCCAATATCAAGTCACGAAACGACTTTTTAAGGCAAGATGCGTGATGGGCAGTCAGTCCAGAGAACTGTCTGACATAATCAAGGACATGAAAGAGCTTGAGAAGCTCGGTGTGAAGTTGGACTTGGACTTGCAGAACGATATATACTGCAATCCTTGACTGATGCATTATGGGCAATTCATCATGAATTACACCATGCATAACTTCAGAATTTCTTGGCCGAGTTAATGAATATGCTGTTACCGCTGAGCTTTCTATGAAGGTCTAATCGCTCAGTTCTTGCTAGGAAGGACTTCTTCTAAAAAAGTCTATGGAAAGAAAAAGAAGTCTGTGAAAGGCAAAAGGTAGAAGGTATCAAGAGAAGAGAAGGCAGAACGAAGAAGAAGGTCGATGGCAAACGGAGAGGAAAGTGTTTTCCATTGCACCAGCGACGGCCATGGAAGCGGAACTGCCCTACTTACTGGCACCCTGAAGAACAAGAAGGAAGGTCCTTCTGGAGGTATGCTCGTTATTGAGTCTAACCTTACCGTTTCTTCTGCATCCAGTTGGGTGCTTGACTCTGGTTCTAGTGCTCATCTGTGCACTTCTATGCAGGGTCTTGAGGATAGCAGGAGGCTGAGGGATGGAGCCATGATCCTACACGTCGGTAATGGAGCAAGAGTTGCTGCAGTAGCCGTGGGAACATACCCTCTGCGATACATCTGTTTAGACTTAGTTTTAAAAGATGTTGATTT
>QRFJ01003635.1:47024-147565 GCA_006176705.1 Cocos nucifera
TCTGTGCACTTCTATGCAGGGTCTTGAGGATAGCAGGAGGCTGAGGGATGGAACATGATCCTACACGTCGGTAATGGAGCAAGAGTTGCTGCAGTAGCCGTGGGAACATACCCTCTGCGATTACCATCTGGTTTAGACTTAGTTTTAAAAAGACTGTTATTATGTGCCTACAGCTAGCAGGAATTTGATTTCTGTTTCATGCTTAGCACAAGAAGGTTATGTGATCACCTTGTTAAGGACCATTGTACATTCTTTATGAAAGAAAATAAAATGCAATGGTTTCCTTGTTAATGGTCTTAACAGTTGCAATATTGATGTACCTGTTTAACTATCGAGCAAAACGTGAATGCCAAACGACCTAGGGATAGTCAAACGACAGATATCTATGGCACCTGAGATTGGTCATATAGCAGAGATAGATTAACAAATTGGAGAAAAATGGGCTATTGAGTCCATTGACTTTTGAGTCATATCCAACTTGTGAATCTTGTCTTCAAGGCAAAATGACTAAACTCCCTTTTGTTGGACATGGGGAGAGGGCCACAGATCTCCTTGCCCTAGTACATACTGATGTGTGCAGCCCATTCGATGTGCCGGCTAGAGGCAATTTTGTCTACTTCATTCTTTACTGATGATCTGTCAAGGTATGGGTATGTGTATCTTATGAGACATAAGTCTGAAGCTTTTGAAAAGTTCAAAGAATTCAGAGATGAAGTAGAAAAACAAACTGGAAAACCCATTAAGGTTCTTCGATCAGATCGAGGAGTTGAATACCTTAGCCGGGAATTCCTAGACTATCTTAAGGAAAATGGCATAGTCTCTCAATGGACTCCACCAGGAACACCTCAACTCAACGGGGTTTCAGAACGGAGAAATCGGACTCTATTGGATATGGTTCGATCCATGATGAGCTTCACAGACCTCCCAGATTTTCTTTGGGGACATTCATTATTAACTTCAATCTATTTACTGAATAGGGTTCCCTCTAAAACCGTTCCTACCACACCGTATGAGATATGGCACGGTAAGAAATCAAGTCTGAGTCATCTCAGAATTTGGGGTTGTCTGGCTTATGTCAAAAGACAACAAGCGGACAAGTTAGAGTTTAGGTCCTTTAGAGCTCAATTCATAGGATATCCTAAAGAGTCATTAGGATACTATTTCTACATTCCAGAAGACCACAATGTGATTGTGAGTCGACATGCCATATTTCTTGAAAAACAGTTTATTCAAGATAGCGGGTTGGAAGCAGATTAAGCTTGATGAGAAAGTCTCACAAGCAGAACGAGCTAAGGACCAAGTGGAACCAAATCAGGTTGAGCCAATAGAACACTACCTCCTCCACTCCGTAGATCGGAAAGAGTTTCCCGTCCCCTGAAAGATACTAAGGTATTATTTCAGAGGATGTAGAGGAAATGTTCTCATAGTAATGGTGCTCATGGAGATGATCCCAAAACCTACAACGAGGCGAATATCAGATATCGACTCCGAGAAATATGTGCCTACAGCTAGCAGGAATTTGATTTCTTTTCATGCTTAGCAAAGAAGGTATGTGATCACCTTTTTAAGGACCATTGTAACATTCTTTATGAAAGAAATAAAATTGCAAATGGTTTCCTTATTAATGGTCTTTACAGCTACATATTGATGTACCTGTTTTAACTATCGAGCAAAACGTGAATGCCAAACGACCTAGGGATAGTCCAAACGACAGATATCTATGGCACCTGAGATTAGGTCATATAGCAGAAGATAGGATAACAAATTGGAGAAAAATGGGCTATTGAGTCCATTGACTTTGAGTCATATCCAACTTGTGAATCTTGTCTTCAAGGCAAAATGACTAAACTCCCTTTTGTTGGACATGGGGAGAGGGCCACAGATCTCCTTGCCCTAGTACATACTGATGTGTGCGGCCCATTTGATGTGCCGGCTAGAGGCAATTTTGTCTACTTCATTACCTTTACCGATGATCTGTCTAGGTATGGGTATGTGTATCTTATGAGACATAAGTCTGAAGCTTTTGAAAAGTTCAAAGAATTCAGACATGAAGTAGAAAAACAAACTGGAAAACCCATTAAGGTTCTTCGATCAGATCGAGGAGTTGAATACCTTAGCCGGGAATTCCTAGACTATCTCAAGGAAAATGGCATAGTCTCTCAATGGACTCCACCAGGAACACCTCAACTCAACGGGGTTTCAGAACGGAGAAATCGGACTCTATTGGATATGGTTCGATCCATGATGAGCTTCACAGACCTCCCTGATTTTCTTTGGGGACATTCATTATTAACTTCAATTTATCTACTGAATAGGGTTCCCTCTAAAACCGTTCCTACCACACCGTATGAGATATGGCACGGTAAGAAACCAAGTCTGAGTCATCTCAGAATTTGGGGTTGTCCGGCTCATGTCAAAAGACAACAAGCGGACAAGTTAGAGTTTAGGTCCTTTAGAGCTCGATTCATAGGATATCCTAAAGAGTCATTAGGATACTATTTCTACATTCCAGAAGACCACAATGTGATTGTGAGTCGACATGCCATCTTTCTTGAAAAACAGTTTATTCAAGATAGCGGCATTGGAAAGCAGATTAAGCTTGATGAGAAAGTCTCACAAGTACAACGAGCTAAGGACCAATTGGAACCAAATCAGGTTGAGCCAATAAGAACACTACCTCCTCCACCTCGTAGATCGGAAAGAGTTTTCCCGTCCCCCTGAAAGATACTTAGGTATTATTTCAGAGGATGTAGAGGAAATGTTCCTCATAGGTAATGGTGCTCATGGAGATGATCCCAAAACCTACAACGAGGCGATATCAGATATCGACTCCGAGAAATGGCTTAGAGGCAATGAAGTCAGAAATTGACTCGATGCACTCAAACCAAGTCTGGACCTTGGTAGATCCACCAGAAGGTATAGTACCTATTGGGTGTAAATGGATCTTCAAGAGAAAGATTGGTGTAGATGGGAATGTGGAGACATTCAAGGCTAGACTGGTGGCAAAAGGTTATAGTCAACGTGAAGGCATTGACTATCAGGATACCTTTTCCCCGGTGGCTATGCTAAAATCCATCCGCACATTGCTTGCCGTTGCAGCCTATTTTCGATTATGAAATATGGCAAATGGACGTGAAAACGGCATTCTAAATGGATATCTTGAGGAAGATATCTATATGGAACAGCCGCTAGGTTTCACATCCAGTGATACTGATCACAAGGTTTGCAAGCTGCAAAGGTCCATATATGGACTTAAGCAAGCATCTCGGAGCTGGAACACTCATTTCAATGATGTGATCAAAAAAGTTTGGTTTCATCAAAAATAAAGAGGAACCATGTGTTTTCAAAAGGGTCAGTGGGAGCGCTGTTGTCTTCCTCGTATTGTACGTGGATGACATCCTCCTTATTGGGAATGATATTCCCATGTTGACGAATCAGTCAAAATATGGTTGTCCAAGGAATTCTCCATGAAAGACCTAGGTGAAGCATCCTTTATTCTAGGAATTAAGGTCTATAGGGATAGACCGAATAGGATGCTAGGACTTTCACAGAAGATGTACATAGAGGAAAGTACTAAAGAGGTTTAGTATGGAAAACTCTAAGAGGGGATTAATACCCTTCAGACATGGTATTCATCTTTCCAAGAAGATGTGCCCAGCACACCTGAGGAAATAGAATGCATGAGCAAGATCCCTTATGCTTCTGCAATAGGGAGCCTCATGTATGCCATGCTATGTACACGACCTGATATAGCCCATGCTGTGAGTGTCACAAGCAGATATCAGTCAAATCCAGGTGAAGAACACTGGACTTCTATGAAATGTATCCTTAAGTACTTGAGAAGAACTAAGGATATGATGTTGGTATTTGGTAACGGAGAACTCCAAGTTCAAGGATACACAGACTCGGACTTCATGTCCGATATAGATGATCGAAAGTCGACATCTGGCAGATTGTTTGTGCTGGAAGAGTTTCAAGCAAATGGTGATACCACCTTCCCCGCGATTACCTTGAGAAAGGTTACGTTGAGGTCAAGAGAGTCAACTCCACAGATAATGTGGCAGACCCACTTACAAAGCTGTTGGGCCAGCAGAAGATCGAAGCCCACCTTGAGAAGATGGGACTTAGACTTGTAGCCAATTGGCTTTAGGACAAGTGGGAGATTGTTAGATATATGTGCCCTAGAAGCCAGAATTGGCTGACACTTGTAATACACTTCTAGGGGCAAAATTGTAATTTTGACTATAATTTATAAAATGGGTTATTTTCTATCACACATGTGTATTTAGTGTCTGTGATACATCCTTTGAGTTAATGGTAATGATAATTCATATTTTCAAGAGTTGAAAATTTAAGACATGAATAATCATTATTAACTCATAAACAGCTCCCGACCATAGGATCATCATGAGGATGGTGATTGATCCGGAAGGTTGGTGTACAATCGCTTCTCTTTAGTAGATGAGTCTTGAGTCTACGGTGTGGAGACACCGGAGCGAGAGTACAGGTACTCGTTAGAGAACGAGGGCACTGAGCGTGACCACCTCGAGTAGTCATTAGGGAGTCTACCTTCTCGTCAATGACTGACTCGATGCTGCAGTAGTGTGTCTGGTTCTTTGATCTGAGATGCATCGGCAGTTCACCTTGAGGGTGTTATAGTTTGACTACACCATTACTCGGTCTCCTAGCCATATGGAACCCTGAGGTGTATGTTGGCTATAGCATGTTCATTGTAGGAACTGGATTGCATCAAGATGGGATCTATCTACCTCGGTGGTAGAGGAGTAGCCCTATGATGATCATGAGAATCAAGTCCAGAAATCCATGGCCATGGTAGAGTGAAATAATAGAAAGAGTTTCTATTTAGATTTTCACATTGGACTCGAATCGAATGATTACATCATATGACAGAGACTAGGGTTTGACGAGTTCACCTTAACCCTAATCTGATCGGGGCTCAAGATAGAAGAACTGAATCACACAGGTAGCTGCACCAAGAGGTTCGCATTCAGCTCTGATGGGTTGCCACCATATACTGCTAGGTGTCACTGGTGGATTTTGGGAGCAATTAGAATGATTTAGATGATCGATCATTCTAGCTGTTCGAATCAGAAGAGTTCTGATCCATCGAAAGGAGTTTCAATGATGTCTATGATAGAGATCATGACATATCCCATTACCATACAGAACTGAACCTAACTGGGTCACACAAACAAGGGTTTGAATCTGGTGATCATCAATTGAACTGATCTAGTTCAATTGATCTGAATGAGATTCAATTAGGTTCAAGGAAATCGTGCTAGCACTCGATTGAACCTAACGTTCTTCTTTTACTATCATAAATAAGTTGTCCTGACTGAGCCAAAGGAGTTTGTGCTCAATCAGAGGCCTTCATATGGTCTGACTGGAGGTTGTCCAAGTCAGAATAGGTTGTCTTATTTGTAACACATTACCTGCCATTTTTGGTCACCTGCCATTTCTTGTTCTTTGACTTTGGTCAAAAGTCTACCTTTGACTGGTCAAATGTTGACCATTGACCCTTTGACTTTTGACCACATGTCATGCACCTATTGGAGAGCTGGTGGGGGCCTGTCCCCCTGCTAGAACCTGGCAAGGAGAAGGGCGCACGCCAAGGGTGGCGTGAGCCCAAGTAGGAGGCGCCTAGGAGTCCTTGTTGGACAAGGACTCCACCTCCCTTTTGGATTCCAATCAGAGTTCTACTAAGAATCCAGTTTGACTGGTCTTAGGCGCCCTCTAAGGAGGAATCCAGGGGTCTCTATTCCAACCAATCAGATTTAGATCTGATTTCACAAAGGGTTGTGATTGGTTGAGAGGAAGAGGAGTTGGATCACAAGAGGTCTATAAATAAGACCCTGCGCCCAACCCTAATCCTAAGAAAAAGTGAATGCAATTGAGAAACCCCATGCCCCAAGGCTGCCTCTCCCCTCCTTCTCCATGCCATAGTCTCTTCTCCCCTTGCTCTCCACGTCCAAAAGTGTTTTGGATTTAGGTTGGTGCGATTCAGATCAAAGGAAAGGCGATCAAAAGCAAGAAGGCTGCGCTGCTGCAAAAGGACGACTGCAGATCTTCAAAAGAGTTTTGAAGATCCTCCAGATCAGATCCAGATCTGATTTTTGGAGGTGTGATAGAGAAGAAGAGGATCTCCAGATCCAACCTGAGTGGATACCGGTAGAGGCCAGGCGCTTGCGTGGCTAAGATCCAGAACCTTCCGCTGCAATCAGGATCATCTACAGGGTAATAGGATTACCCAAATCAGGTAAATTAAATTTGATTTAATTTATCTTATTTTATTTTATTTATTAAAATAATAATAATCAGATCTAAAATATATCAAGATCTGATTGAGATCAAGAGAAAATTTTTGAAATATATCTCTTGATCTAATCAGATCTGAACGAACCTGGATCGGGAAATCAGGATTTCCCTTCACATTAGAGAGATACTTTCAAGTTATCATATTATGAATGATAATTTTATTAGTCAATAAGCACCATGGGCCTTTGGGCCTCCAATGATTATTGAGTTAATGAACTCATTATCATCCAACTTAATGGAAGGCTATGACTCAATTATCTCCATAATTTTATCATTTTAAGAACCTAATAATTTTAGAGAATTTAAATTATTAGTGATTTAAGGATAGAAAGGACATGGATTAATTTGCTCCCACTGACTTCACCAAGTCAAGTCCTCCCACTGACTTCTTAAGTCATCGATAAGGACTAGGATCAATTTCATTCTATGGGCACCTAGATCAGTCTCACTAAATAAAATCAATCTCACTGATTTTCTATATGATATGGGTTAGCATGAATCAATGAGTAACCTAATCAAAATCTGATTAACCACATTGGCTAGGTAAGTGAGATCGATGAAAAGGTCTGCCAAGGCTTGCCTTAGACACCATCAGAAATGGATAGGTAAGCAGGCTGTCAATTAAAAATCACTAGTCTGGGATGCCGGACTTACCTTAGACACCAATCAATTTATCAGTTTTGATCTGATTTACCTAAAGACTCGAGCTCGATCACTGAGCCATGATCAATATTCATTTGTTAGATGTATGGACTTTGATTAACTATAACTATTGAATTGATCCAATAAAATGACCTAATCCTAATTAACTATTAATTAGGTTTGATCAATTTCTTAACTAAGTCCACATTTAATCTGACCCTAGGTCTAACCTAGTTAAGGACCGATCAAAGCTAAGCCATTACCCATTAACCCATGTTTTATAAAATTATCTTAGGATCTTTAAATCTTAAACCTAGATCCTAAACAATCACTTAATTCTTAATTAAGTTCAAGCTTATGAGTTTTGGGTTAATGAAACCTCAAAACTAATTTCTGATTTGATCATTTGAAATATTTTTAAATTATAAACAATTTACATTGGATCATATTCAATATATGATTTTAGATCTGATTTATTTTAATATTTTGATTATATCCTAGGCTTTCAAATCTAGAGTTTTATAGAAAGTAAGTTCTCAATTTAAATTCTATAAAATAAATATATCATATATATTTTAAATTCAAAACAAAATCACATATCAAGATATGCAATAATAGGATCTAAATCTAAACATAAAACACATCATATGGATCAGATCATAAAGCATTTAAATTTAGATTTAAAATCTAAAAATAAATTATAAATTATTTTAGATCTCATCTAACATATTTATGATTTATGTTATTCGAGTCACCACATACTAGGGCAACCTTTCCACTGTAGGGGATAAATCTTACAATAGGACAATCTTATAGAACTATATGCAATCCAATATTAATTAGATCTAATCTAAATAATCTAAAATAGATCTAACATCTATTTAGTTTCAAATTTAAAATTAAAAAATTAAATCATAAATTTTTTAGATCAAATCTAAATAGTTTATGATTCACATTTAGATCAGCACATACTAGGACAACCTTTTCATTGTAAGGGGTTAACCTTATAATAGGATAACCTTATGGCAGTACGTGTTATCTTTAATTAATTTTAATTTTTAGATTTATCCTCAAGCATATATTAACATATTATAAAAGAACATAGATACTTTGATACCACTAATGGAAAATATGCAGGGTTTCATGCATGAATTTTAAAATAATTTTTAAATATAATGCAGCAGAACATGCACATTAAACCATTTAATCTACAAATGCATGTAATCAAATTACTAAATCCTACAACTAAGACTTATAACATGTCATAATGCATTCTAAATCTAAAATAAAAGGATGTGGTATTGATCAAATCAATACCCTAGATCTAGAACGATTCTAGATCTGAAACCTAGATCACATCTAAATGAAAGGAGAGATCATATCTCTTACCTTGCATGGGTCGAGAACACTATGCTTGATTTTTGTTATTATCCTTGGAGCCATACACATGCATCGACCTCATAGGAGATCTACACGAGATTGCAATAAAATCAGAGGTTCGTCGAACAAAGATCTGCTCGAAGTGCTAGCTTCTCACGAATCCCTCCGAATGGTTAATCTAAATTTATTCTTTGGATCTGTTGGACATTCCAAGAGACAAAGAATAAGAGGATGATTAGAAGAGAAATTCAACCTTTGGATCTCTCATAAATTAGAAATAAAATACATTAGAAAAGGATCATAAGAGAAGATAAATCTTCTCTTTTAGGACATCAACAACTGATGTCCTGAAAACATCCTTATGCTAGGACAAAGGAAAGACCTTCTTTCCTAGGCTTTTCTCATACTTCTAGATCTTATACACTCTAATTTTTTTCATTAAGAAATTATACAAAATATAGAGAAGAAGGGTTCTCAAAAAAACCCTAAGAGAAGACCATCTTCTCTTTTCCTTCTCTCATCAGAATATGATCAAATCATGTCCAAAATTGATCTTCATGCCCCAACATGTTGGAGCACAGATCCCCATGCCCTCATCCTCTTGTCTTGTCTCTTTAAGACAATCTTTAGATCAAAAATAAAGGATAAATATTTTTAAACAAAATCATAAGAGAAGACAATCTTCTCCCTTATCTTGTCTCTTTAAGACATCAACCTTTGATGTCATAGTTGAAGGATTTTCTCCAAGGAAGTAGGCACCCATAATTCCCATGCGAACCTTTCTTTTCTTCTGCTTTTTCACCATGGAAAATCAAAAATTTTTTATGTCTAAAAACTATTAGAAGGTGGCGTCCATGAATATATGAAGACTAGGTCAAATTGACCTAGTCAAATAAGCAAACAAGAAGGAGATTGGGGTAGTCCAACTTTTGGACACCTCCCCATAATTTTCTGCATGGGATACCTTAAACCATCACCCAAAATATAGAAAGAAAGGGGTGAACAAAATTAATATGGCATGGGAAAAAGGGTGCAAGGGAGGGAGGGTGTTTGAGAGATCTTGGACTCTATCTCATGCATAATAAATTCCCATATTTGACCAAGTCAAATATCTTTTGAAATCCACCAGATATTAGGGCATGGGATACCATTTTTATGTGAGGAATAATTCACATAAAATCTAGAATTAATGTGGGGCGTGGGCTTTTCTTAGTCGCAAGGAAAGTGAGAGAGTCCCAATTCCTATTTGACTAGGTCAAAATAAGTTTGAACCCAATTTAAATTCCATTTAAACTAAATTAAATGCAACCCAATTAAGGGTAATCAAAATAAGTTTGAACCCAATTTAAATTCCATTTAAACTAAATTAAATGCAACCCAATTAAGGGTAATCCTAATCCAACTAGGAGCCCAATTAAATCATATTTAAACTAGATTTAAATATGATTTAAATTCCATGTCAATTTAGAATTAGGTGCACTCAAGTCCTAGTCTAACGAGGACTTGTTCTTTCTTACAATTGGCATATCCAATAAATCAATTAGACTTAATCTAATTAAGTTTAAACTAATTTTAATTAAATCTAATTTAATTAAATTTGGTCTCAGCCTGATTGCTCAATTAAATTGAGCCTACTAGCAATCTAATTGCTAATCGATCATCCTGCAACACTTGCATTAGATCAAACATCAATCGTATTGAATGTTTGACCTTAGAATGATTTTCAATCATCGATTAACCATTTGATTAAGTTACAACATCTTATTTGTGTGACCCTATAGGTTCGAGCCTAAGCTGGTAGCATAGGAATCAATTCTTATACCAGTCAAAGTAACCATCTAGCAATGGTTTTCGATGTCCGGATAGATCGAATGTATGCAAAGCAACATTCTTAGAACCCTAACCCATGGTTACCGTATAATTCATCCCTTTGACTATTAATACTCAAGACAACTTCGAGTACACTATCAAAGACTCATACATGTCATCTCTATTATGTCTCAAAATTTTACAAATCCCATGATTCCTTATGAGGATTACCCAGGCCTATGTTTTGTTAAATTGAAACACAATGAGACATTCTCTTCCTAAAGCTAATCAAGAATGGTCAATCCCATCTTGACTTACACACTGACTTCACAAGTACTTGATTATACCTAAAAATCTTTCAAACCTATATTAGAAATACAGGCAGTCCGATACCAAAGTATAGTGAGTTGCTTGCAAGTCACCATGATGATCTCAGGTCAGAGGGACACTAATCTCCATTGGTCTTAGCTAGCTATTCTTGATAGTAGAGTGCTACATCGATTATGTTTAGTGTAGATGTTCTCCTACATCTCACCTAGATGCCATACCAATGTCTCTATACCACTTGGTTATGAGGACAATCAATGCATATGGCATACAACGACCTACTCTTGATAAGTTATCGTCCTTATTAATAACTTATCATTTGATCGTGAACAATTTAAGAACCTTTCGATAAATACTTTTTTATCAATTGATTGTGGTTCTAAGAACTTCATCATAATTTAGGATTTCATTTAAGAAAGATAGAACTTTTATGATGAACCAACCAAATAACTATTATCATTAGATAATTCATATACTAATTCCAATCATCTACCACTTAGATGATTGGCTTTAGGACATATTTTCCAACATACACATGGCTCCTCCTCATTTTTGATGAAATCAAATGATTTGATCACATCATTGAAATGAGCATTCCAGCTCCGAGATGCTTGCTTAAGTTCATATATGGATCTTTATCGCTTGCAGACTTTATGATCATTATTACTGGATATGAAACTAAATGATTATTCCGTATAGATATCTTCCTCAAGATATCCATTTAAGAGTGCCATTTTCATTTTCATATACCATATTTCATATTCAAAATAGGCTGCAATAGCAAGCAATATACGGATGAATTTAAGCATGGATACTAGCAAAAAAGTATCCTGATAGTTGATGCCTTTGTGCTGACTATACCCTTTTGCTACGAGCCTTGTTTTAAATATCTCTACATTTTCATCGACGCCTATCTTTCTCTTGAAGATCTATTTACATCCAATAGATACTATATCTTCAGGTAGATCTACCAAGGTTCAGACTTGGTTCGAGTGCATTGAGTCAATTTCTGACCTCATTGCCTCTAACCATTTCTAAAAGTTGATATCTGATATCGCCTCATCATAGATCCTGGGATCATCATCATGAATCTCATTTCTCATGAGGAACATTTTTTTAACATCTTCTAAAATAGTACCTACATACCTTTCAGAAAAATGAGAAACCCTAGTTGATTTTTGAGGTGGAGGAAGTAGTGTTTGTACTGACTCAATTTGATTGAATTTCATAGATTTCTTAACTCATTGCTATTCGAAAACCTTCTCTTCGAGCTTGATCTACCTTCCGATGCCACCATCTTGAATAAACTATTTTTCGAAAAAAATGGTATGTCGACTCACAATCATATTGTGGTCTTCTAGAAGATAGAAATAATATTCTAACAACTCTTTAGGATATCCAATGAATCGAGCTCTAAAGGACCTAGACTCTAACTTGTCCACTTGCTATCTCTTAACATGGGCCGAACAATCCTAAATTCTAAGGTAACTCAGACTTGATTTCTTACCATGCCATATCTCATATGGTGTGGTAGGAATGGTTTTAGAGAGAACCATTTTAATAAATAGATTATGGTTATTAGACTATGTCTCTAAAAAAAATCAGGAAGGTCTGTGAAGCTCATCATGAATCAGACCATATCTAATAGGGTCTAGTTTCTTCGTTCTTAAATCCTGTTAAGTTGAGACATTTTAGGTGGGGTCCATTATGAGACTATGCCATTATCTTTGAGATAGTCCAAGAATTTTCGATTAAGATATTCACCTCCTTGATTTGATTGAAGAACCTTGATGAATTTTTCTATTTATTTTTCTACTTCATGTCTGAATTTCTTGAACCTTTCAAAGGCTTCAAACTTATGTCGCATCAAATACACATACCTATACCGAGATAAATCATTGGTAAAGATAATGACTATGCATGATCCAACTCCTCTTCTTCCCAACTAATCACAACCCTTTGTGAAATTAGACCTAAATCTGATTAGTGGAAATAGAGTTCCTTGGATTCCTCCTTAGATGGCGTCTAAGACCAATCAAACTTGATTCTTAGGAGAAGTCTAATCAAAATCCAAAAAGGAGATGGAGTCCCTATCCAACAGGGACTCCTAGGTGCCTCCAGCTTCTTGGCATGTGCCCTCCTCCTTGCCAGGTTCTGATAGGAGGACAAGCTCCAACCAGCTCTCCAATAGGTGCATGACACATGGATAGAAGTCAAAGTATCAATGGTCAACATTTGACCAGTCAAAGGTCAACTTTTGACCAAAGTCAAAGGATGAGAAATGGCAGATGACCAAAAATGGCAGGTATTGTCTTACAAAATAAGACAATCATTTTCTGACCTGGACAAGCTCCAATCAGACCAAGTGGGGCCTTTGATCGAGCACAAACTCCTTTGGCTCAGTCAGGATAACTATTTATGATAGTAAAAGAAGAACGTTAGGTTCAATCGAGTGTTAGCATGATTTTCTTGAACCTAATTGAATCTCATTCAGATCAATTGAACTGGATCAGTTCAATTGATGATCACCAAATTCAAACCCTTGTTTGTGTGACCCAGTTAGGTTTAGTTCTGTATGGTAATGGGATATGTCATGATCTCTATCATCGACATCATCGAAACTCCTTTCGATGGATCAGAACTCTTCTGATTCGAATAGCTAGAATGATCGATCATCTAAATCATTCTAATTGCTCCCAAAATCCACCAGTGACACCTAGCAGTATATGGTGGCAACCCATCAGAGCTGAATGCGAACCTCTTGGTGCAGCTACCTATGTGATTAAGTTCTTCTATCTTGAGCCCTTGATCAGATTAGGGTTTAGGTGAACTCGTCAAACCCTAGTCTCTGTCATATGATGTAATCATTCGATTCAAGTCCGATGTGAAAACCTAAATAGAAACTCTTTCTATTATTTCACTCTGCCATGGCCATGGGCTTCTGGACTTGATTCTCATGATCATCATAGGGCTGCTCCTCTACCACCGAGGTAGATAGATTCCATCTTGATGCAATCCAGTTCCTACAATGAACATGCTATAGCCAACATACACCTCAGGATTTTGTATGGCTAGGAGACCGAGTTATGGTGTAGTCAAACTATAACACCCTCAAGGTGAACTACCGATGCACCTCAGGTCAAAGAACCAGACACACCACTGCAGCATCGAGTCAGTCATTGATGAGAAGGTAGACTTCCTAATGACTACTCGAGGTGGTCACGCTCAGTGCCCTCGTTCTCTAACGAGTACCTATACTCTCGCTCCGGATGTCTCCACACCATAGACTCAAGACTCATCTACTAAAGAGAAGCAATTGTACACCAACCTTCTAGATCAATCACCATCCTCGTGATGATCCTATGGTCGGGAGCATTTTATGAGTTAATAATGATTATTCATGTCTTAAATTTTCAACTCTTGAAAATATGAATTATCATTACCATTAACTCAAAGGATGTATCACAGACACTAAATACACATATGTGATAGAAAATAACCCATTTTATTGATTTTAGTCAAAATTATAATTTTGCCCCTAGAAGTGTATTACAAGTGTCAGCCAATTCTGGCTTCTAGGGCACATATATCTAACAATCTTCCACTTGTCCTAAAGCCAATTGGCTACAAGTCTAAGTCCCATCTTCTCAAGGTGGGCTTCGATCTTCTGCTGGCCCAATGGCTTTGTAAGTGGGTCTGCCACATTATCTATGGAGTTCGACTCTCTTGACCTCGACGTAACCCTTCTCGAGGTAATCACGGATGAGGTGGTATCGCCGCTCAATGTGCTTGGATTTTTGGTGAGACCTCGGCTCCTTTAGCAAGGGCTATGGCACCATTGTTGTCGCAGTATAGAGGAATGGCATCTGATGGCATTACTCCGATTTCTGCAGCAAACTTCTTGTACCAGAATGCTTCCTTCGCAGCCTCTGATGCAGCGATATATTCTGCTTCCATGGTGGAATCTGCTATCATGATTTGCTTGGAACTCTTTCAGCTGACAGCACCACCATTGCACACAAACAGACTCCCAGATGTCGACTTTCGATCATCTATATCGGACATGAAATCCGAGTCTGTGTATCCCTGGACTTGGAGTTCTCCATTACCAAAGACCAACATCATATCCTTAGTTCTTCTCAAGTACTTAAGGATACATTTCACAGAAGTCCAGTGTTCTTCACCTGGATTTGACTGATATCTGCTTGTGACACTCACAGCATGGGCTATATCAGGTCGTGTACATAGCATGGCATACATGAGGCTCCCTATTGCAGAAGCATAAGGGATCTTGCTCATGCGTTCTATTTCCTCAGGTGTGCTAGGGCACATCTTCTTGGAAAGATGAATACCATGTCTGAAGGGTATTAATCCCCTCTTAGAGTTTTCCATACTAAACCTCTTTAGTACTTTCCTCTATGTACATCTTCTGTGAAAGTCCTAGCATCCTATTCGGTCTATCCCTATAGACCTTAATTCCTAGAATAAAGGATGCTTCACCTAGGTCTTTCATGGAGAATTTCTTGGACAACCATATTTTGACTTTCGTCAACATGGGAATATCATTCCCAATAAGGAGGATGTCATCCACGTACAATACGAGGAAGACAACAGCGCTCCCACTGACCTTTTTGAAGACACACATGGTTCCTCTTCATTTTTGATGAAACCAAACTTTTTGATCACATCATTGAAATGAGTGTTCCAGCTCCGAGATGCTTGCTTAAGTCCATATATGGACCTTTGCAGCTTGCAAACCTTGTGATCAGTATCACTGGATGTGAAACCTAGCGGCTGTTCCATATAGATATCTTCCTCAAGATATCCATTTAAGAATGCCGTTTTCACGTCCATTTGCCATATTTCATAATCGAAATAGGCTGCAATGGCAAGCAATGTGCGGATGGATTTTAGCATAGCCACTGGGGAAAAGGTATCCTGATAGTCAATGCCTTCGCATTGACTATAACCTTTTGCCACTAGTCTAGCCTTGAATGTCTCCACATTTCCATCTGCACCAATCTTTCTCTTGAAGATCCATTTACACCCAATAGGTACTATACCTTCTGGTGGATCTACCAAGGTCCAGACTTGGTTTGAGTGCATCGAGTCAATTTCTGACTGCATTGCCTCTAGCCATTTCTCAAAGTCGATATCTGATATCGCCTCGTTGTAGGTTTTGGGATCATCACCATGAGCACCATTACCTACGAGGAACATTTCCTCTACTTCCTCTGAAATAATACCTAAGTATCTTTCAGGAGGATGGAAAACTCTTTCTGATCTATGAGGTGGAGGAGGTAGTGTTCTTATTGGCTCAACCTGATTTGGTTCCAATTGGTCCTTAGCTCGTTGTACTTATGAGACTTTCTCATCAAGCTTGATCTGCTTTTCAATGCCGCTATCTTGAATAAACTATTTTTCAAGAAAGATGGCATGTCGACTCACAATCACATTGTGGTCTTCTGGAATGTAGAAATAGTATCCTAATGACTCTTTAGGATATCCTATGAATCGAGCTCTAAAGGACCTAAACTCTAACTTGTCCGCTTGTTGTCTTTTGACATGAGCCGGACAACCCCAAATTCTGAGATGACTCAGACTTGGTTTCTTACCGTGCCATATCTCATACGGTGTGGTAGGAACGGTTTTAGAGGGAACCCTATTCAGTAGATAAATTGAAGTTAACAATGAATGTCCCCAAAGAAAATCAGGGAGGTCTGTGAAGCTCATCATGGATCGGAACCATATCCAATAGAGTCCGATTTCTCCATTCTGAAACTCCATTGAGTTGAGGTGTTCCTGGTGGAGTCCATTGAGAGACTATGCCATTTTTCTTGAGATAGTCTAGGAATTTCGGCTAAGGTATTCACCTCCTCGATCTGATCGAAGAACCTTAATGGGTTTTTCAGTTTATTTTTCTACTTCATGTCTGAATTCTTTGAACTTTTCAAAAGCTTCAGACTTGTGTCTCATAAGATACACATACCCATACCTAGATAGATCATCGGTAAAGGTAATGAAGTAGACAAAATTGCCTCTAGCCGGCACATCAAATGGGCCGCACACATCAGTATGTACTAGGGCAAGGAGATCTGTGGCCCTTTCCCCATGTCCAACAAAAGGGAGTTTAGTCATTTTGCCTTGAAGACAAGATTCACAAGTTGGATATGACTCGGAAGTCAATGGACTCAATAGCCTATTTTTCTCCAATTTGTTGATCCTATCTTCTGCTATATGACCTAATCTCAAGGTGCCATAGATATCTATCGTTTGGACTATCCCTAGGTCGTTTGGCATTCACGTTTTGCTCGATAGTTAGAATAGGTACATCAATATGTAGCTGATAAAGACCATTAATAAGGAAACCATTTGCAATTTTATTTCTTTCATAAAGAATGTTACAATGGTCCTTAAAGAAGGTAATCACATAGCCTTCTTAGTGCTAAGCATGAAACAGAAATCAAATTCCTGCTAGCTGCAGGCACATAATAACAGTCTTTCAAAACTAAGTCTAAACCAGATGGTAATCGAAGAGGGTATGTTCCCACGGCTACTGCAGCAACTCTTGCTCCATTATCGATGCGTAGGATCATGTCTCCATCCCTCAGCCTCCTGCTATCCTCAAGACCCTGCATGGAAGTGCACAGATGAGCACTAGAACCAGAGTCAAGCACCCAACTGGATGCAGAAGAAACCGTAAGGTTAGACTCAATAACGAGCATACCTCCAGAAGGACCTTCCTTCTTGTTCTTCAGGGTGGCCAGGTAAGTAGGGCAGTTCCGCTTCCAAGTGGCCGTCGCTATTGCAATGGAAATACTTTCCTTTGACAGCGGCCTTTCATCTTCGGCTCTGCCTTCTTCTTCTTTGCTCCTTCCACCTTTCTGCTTTTTCATAGACTTCTTTTTCTTTCCATAAGACTTTCTTTTGGAAGAAGTCCGTTCCATAGCAAGAACTGAGCCTTTAGAACCTTTCATAGAAAGCTCAGCGGTGACCAGCATATTCATTAATTCGGCCAAGGAATTTTGAAGTTTATGCATGTGGTAATTCATGATGAATTGCCCATATGCATCAGTCAAGGATTGCAGAATAATATCGTTCTGCAGATCCAAGTCTAACTTCACACCGAGCTTCTCAAGCTCTTCCATGTCCTTGATCATCATCAGACAGTGATCTTGGACTGACTGCCCATCATGCATCTTAGCCTTAAAAAGTCATTTCGTGACTTGATATTTGGCTGCGCGACTCTGTTCACCAAACATCTCCTGCAGGTGAGCCAACATTTGGCGAGCAGTCCCGATATCTTCATGTTGGCGCTGGAGCTCATCAGACATCGAGCCCAACATGTAATATCTGGCCTTATTATCTTCATCTATCCATTTTTTTAGAGACGCTCTCTGTTCAATGGATGGATGGGCTGGTAAGGTGGGAGGGTCCTGGTCCAATACATGGGTTAACTTCTCGAAACCCAAAATAATTTTGTAGTTCCTGAGCCAATCTTTATAATTGGGTCCGGTCAGTCTATGTGTGTCCAGGATACGTGCCAATGGGTTGGACGCAGACATTTTCTCTGTAGAGAGTCAAAGATTCTAGTTAGATACTGTAATTATGACTTGACCAATTTATTTAGAAATTTTATTTTTAAATAAATTAGCTTCCACTATTTTCTCGGATCCCTACACTCCCTCTGTAGAGATGCGAAAATCTCCATGATTAATGATTTCTAGTGGGTGGTGCGGTCTCACCAACTGACTCATCACCTCACCTAACAGTTATTGGTGATGGGTTAGCCAATGAGTGAACAACTCTTGTTCAATGATTCTCTAATCATGGTGCACCCAAACTTGGTCTCTAATTCATGAATCTCACCATATCCGAAATATTGATCCACTCCTTAGTTAAGTCAGACCCACCATTTGCATAGACTGGGTTCCTAATTGAGTCTCTCACCGTATCCAAAATATTGAGCCCAACTCATCCTCCAGCCCATAGCATCCAATGCCTAATAGACATGGTTGCGTCTTCCCGGTGCAACTGAGATACTGTATCCAGCCGAGAACAATCAACCCCGGAAAGGGCCCGCACATCTACAATGGTGGAAGACCTCAGACTTAATCTTTTCTTAGGAAGAATTGATTCAGGTCTCATTAAACTAGACTTGTCATAGTCATAACAATTATGACTAACCTAGTGGCATGGGTTAGCTCGGATTATTGACCACCTCAGATCAGAACTGTGTCAACAGATATGGCCAGGTAAGTGAGACCGGTGGAAGGAATATGCCATTAACTCATACAAGAACGCATTCAGGTCGAGTAGCTTCCAATTAAAAACCAGTCGGTCGTATGTGCCAAACTTACCTTAGACACCAAATTGTTGAGTCAGAACCAATTGGGTTAGCCTACAATCCAGACTCTAACCTCTGAGCCTAATTAGGTCTTGCTTGATCGTGACTCGATCTTGACCCAGACTTAATCCTATTAGGCTGGTCAATTTAAGCATTGTTGATCCCATCTAACCAACTCTTGATTCGGTTTGATCAACCGCTTAGACCTAATTGAGCTACCCAAGCCCGAACCCAGTATTATGAATATGTCTTAGATCTAAAATTCTCAATTTTAGACCTAATTAATATTTCATAATCTTAATTCTTAATTAAGTAGGGTTCATAAACAAAATATGCACAATAAATCCTAGGGTTTCAGGATCTAGGATTTTGCAGAAAGTAAGTTTTGGATTTTCTGATTAAGGACGAACGCGCAGCACCCCTACACATCATAAGAATGCCCCATCGGATGGGAGGAGAGGGCCTTTAAACTCCTTCTTCATTCTTATGACCGGACGGCCAAGAGGAATGCCTTAATCAGGAACATGCAATACTACAAAATAGTTTTAGATCTATATCATATATCTCATATATAAATTAGATCTAATCATGGCATATTTTGCATACATCTCATGTATCGAATCATGCATATTTTCAGATCTAAATTATCTCATAATAATCTAAAAAATTAGATTTAAATTGATCTAATCAAAATAAATTCTAATCTAGATAATTATGTAGAACTATTCTACAACTAGTCTAGACATGCATCAATCATATCTCATATGATGTTTAAAATTAAATAATTTTTATTTATTATTTTTTAGATGTTATTATAATAATTATAATATTAAAAAATAATAAATAAATAGATCTAAAATATGATTTAATCAAATTAAATTATAAAACATGCAAGACTATTCTATAGAACTATTCTATTTTAGAACTAGTCATGCATATTTTCTAATCTTAGATCCAAATTATTTAATTTTAATTTTTTCTAATTTTCAGATCTGATCACATCTCATGTGACATCTAAAATCACTTATTTTTTGATTAAAATAAATTTAAAATCAGATCTAAACACTTTAGAACCTTGGCTCTGATATCAGTTGAAGGAAAATTCTGATTTTTTAGACCAGGTTTGTTCAGATCTGATCGGATCAAGAGATATATTTCAAAAAAAATTTTCTTTGATCTAGATCAGATCTAGATATTTCAGATCTGAGATATTTTGAATTTGATCTTTAATATTTTAATAATTAAAATAAATTTAGATAAATTAAATAAAATTTAATTTACCTTGACGTAGGGTAATCCTATTACCCATTGATGATCCTATAAGCAGCGGAAGGATCCGGATCTAGCCAGGTAAGTGCCTGGTCTCTACCAGTATCCACTCAAGCTAGATCTAGAGATCCTCTTCTTCTCTTTTACATCTCCAAAAATCATATCTGAATCTGATTTAGAAGATCTTCAAAATACCTTTCGAAGATCAGCAGTTGTCCTTTGCAGCAGCACAGCCTTCTAGCTTTCTATCATCTTTCTCTCATCTCGATTGCACCAACTTGGATCCCAAATTTTTTTGGGTGTGGAGAGGAGAGGAAGAAGATGGACTTGGCATGGAGGCGTAGAGGAGAGGCAGCCTTGGGGTGTGGGAATTTTCAGTGCTTTTTGAGTTGGGCGTAGGGTCTTATTTATAGACTATGCGTGATCCAACTCCTCTTCTTCCCAACCAATCATAACCCTTTGTGAAATCAGATCTAAATCTGATTGGTGGAAATAGAGTCCCTTGGATTCCTCCTTAGATGGCATCTAAGACCAGTCAAACTTGGTTCTTAGGAGAAGTCTAATCGAAATCCAAAAAGGAGATAGTCCTTGTCCAATAGGAACTCCTGGGTGCCTCCAGCTTGGGCACACGCCAAAGGTGGCATGCACCCTCCTCCTTGCCAGGTTCTGGTAGGAGAACAAGCCCCCACTAGCTCTCGAATAGGTGCATGACAGATGGACAGAAGTCAAAGTGTCAATGGTCAACATTTGACCAGTCATAGGTCAACTTTTGACCAAAGTCAAAGGACGAAAAATGGCAGGTGACCAAAAATGGTAGGTATTGTCTTACAAAATAAGACAACCTTTTTTGATCTGGACAGGCTCCAGTTAGACGAAGTGAAGGCCTCTGATTGAGCACAAACTTCTTTGGCTTAGTCAGGACAACTATTTATGATAGTAAAAGAAGAACGTTAGGTTCAATCGAGTGCTAGCATGATTTTCTTGAACCTAATTGAATCTCATTCAGATCAATTGAACTGGATCAGTTCAATTGATGATCACCGGATTCAAACCCTTGTTTGTATGATCTAGTCAGGTTTAGTTCTATATGGTAATAGGATATGTCATGATCTCTATGATCGACATCATCGAAACTCCTTTCGATGGATCAGAACTCTTCTGATTCGAACAGCTAGAATGATCAATCATCTAAATCATTCTAATTGCTCCCAAAATCCATCAGTGACACCTAGCAGTATATG
This sequence comes from Cocos nucifera, assembly GCA_006176705.1. Taxonomy (NCBI): domain Eukaryota; kingdom Viridiplantae; phylum Streptophyta; class Magnoliopsida; order Arecales; family Arecaceae; genus Cocos; species Cocos nucifera. Next base: position 68,376 of record QRFJ01003635.1, read on the forward strand.
CTAGTAACCCATCAGAGCTGAATGCGAACCTCTTGGTGCAGCTACCTGTGTGATTAAGTTCTTCTATCTTGAGTCCTGATCAGATTAGGGTTTAGGTGAACTCGTCAAACCCTAGTCTCTATTATACAACGTAATCATTTGATTCAAGTCTGATGTGAAAACCTAAATAGAAACTCTTTCTATTATTTCACTCTATCATGGCCATGGGCTTCTGGACTTGATTCTCATGATCATCATAGGGCTGCTTCTCTACCACCGAGGTAGATAGATTCCTTCTTGATGCAATCCAATTCTACAATGAACATGCTATAGCCAACATACACCTCAGGATTCTATATGGCTAGGAGATCGAGTTATGGTGTAGTCAAACTATAACACCCTCAAGGTGAACTATCGATGAACTGTCGATGCACCTCAGGTCAAAGAACAAGATACACCACTGCAGCATCGAGTCAGTCATTAACGAGAAGGTAGACTTCCTAATGACTACTCGAGGTGGTCACGCTCAGTGCCCTCGTTCTCTAACGAGTATCTGTACTCTCACTCTAGTGTCTCCACACCATAGACTCAAGACTCATCTACTAAAGAGAAGTGATTGTACACCAACCTTCTAGATCAATCACCATCCTTGTGATGATCCTATGGTCGGAAGCATTTTATGAGTTAATAATGATTATTCATGTCTTAAATTTTCAACTTTTAAAAATATGAATTATCATTACCATTAACTCCAAGGATGTATCACAAACATTAAATACACATATGTGATAGTAAATAACCCATTTTATTGATTTTAATCAAAATTATAATTTTGCCCCTAGAAGTGTATTACAAGTGTCAGTCAATTCTGACTTCTAGGGCACATATATCTAATATTTAGATCATTGTATACCATATAAGTTGATTGTCCTCTTAAGTAAGGAGTGTGGAGATACTGGTATAGCATATAGATGAGATATAGGGATACATCTGTACCGAACAAGACCAACTTTAGAGCCTTTCTACTATCAAGATTTGCTCTGATATAATATGGATATAAATATCCCTCTGATCTGAGATCACCATGGTGACTTCTAAGTAACTCACTATACTTTGATACTAGACTATCTGAATTTTTAATTCAGTGGTGGAAGATTTTTGGGCACAGTCAAGTACTTGAGGAGTCAGTGTGTGAATTAAAATAGGATTGATCACTCCAAGTTCAGGAGCTGTGTTCAATTATATTTCAATTTAATAAAGCCTTGGCTAGGATAATCCTAGTAAGGAGTCATGGGATTGATTGCGTTGAGATATGATATAGATGTATTTTTTAGGATTGGCAGTTTAACTCTAGGTCATCCTAAATACAGAGGTCAAAGGGATGAATTATGCGATAAGCATATTCGTGTAGGTTCTGAATATTATGATTGCGACTATTCGACCTATCTGAATATTAGGTACCATTGCTTGATGGTCACTTCAATTAGTATAGAAAGTAATTTTTGTGCTACTAACTTAGGTTCAAACCTATGGGGTCACATGCATTAGATGTTCCTACTTGATCTGATGGCTAGTGAGTAGTTCCACTAGACTAGGACTCTATAGTCAAGAATCCCACTAAACTGAGACTCTTCGACAAAGAGTCCTACTGCATTGAACTTTAAGTCCTACTTGTTTGAGACTCTGTGATCAAGAGTTTCACTTGTCTGGAACTCTGTGCTCGCGAGTTTCACTCGGTTGGGACACTAAGATCAAGAGTCCCACTAGCTGGGGACTCTTCGATCAAGAGTTTTATTTTGATGGAACTCTGTTGTCTGAACATCCACTAAATTTAGACTCTATATGTATGATAGATTTAGTTAATTATTTAATTACTAATTAACTCAATTTGATTGAGTAATGAGTTTTGGATCAAGTCCAATTGAATTGGATTTAGTTAGGTTTGACCTGATTAGGTTATAAGATGACCTAATCGCCAAGGAGGTTTGCTCCTTGATTTGATCAGGGATTGGGCTTAACCAATTCCTAATTTGATTAGAATTTAATTGACTCTAATTAAGCTTAAATGAGTTGGATTTAACCTGATCTAATTAGGCCTAGCCAAATTGGTTAGTCTAATTGGATAAAATTATTTGAGACTAGTTTGACTTGTCTTCTACACCACATCACCCTTTATCTATGCCTACTATTTTTTATGAGAAAAAGTTTCTCGTGAAACTTCTCCACATACAAGAGAGGGTGCATGCCTCCTTCCCCTTGCCCCATGTGGATAAAATCAACCTGGTTACCATTCGAATTAAAATGAGATTTGAATTCAAATAAGTAACCACTTGATCTTATCCTCCCACATGCACTCCATGCTGAATGGCACTCTTTAAAATTATGCTTTCACTAGGCCGTGCATGCTTCAGGAGTGAGAAATCTAGATGTGCATGAGCCCTCTTTCTATGTGAGAAAAATTCAAAAAAGAAATAGAGAGAAAAAAATCCAGAGAGGCTAAGGCACAGGGTATTTTGAGTGTAGCCTTAAGGTTTTAGCCTAGGGTTTGGGGTGTGGTTTCATGAGTTCTAAGCATCAAAACTTCACAAGATTTTTAGGAGAGCCTCCTCTACCTCTCTCCTACTTATGCTGGTGATTCAAAGCATCTAAAGATCCCATGGAGGGAAATTGAAGGTGTTTGATGAAGATTAGCCATCAAAGCATCCAATGTCAAGCTAGCACTTGAGAGGAGCCGATCGGGACCAGAGCCTCATGTGGATGATCCATAGAGACCAGACGACCTATGTGGCTGCATTGCAATGAGAGGACCTCCTCGACGGTGTTCAGTTGTGGTGTTCGGCTATCCGTATAGGGTATCATATTTTGAACATAACTAGTAGTAGTAAAAATGTTTTACTATTGTTGATTTAATTTTCAGTTTTTAATGCATATATATCACATTTCAATCCTAGATATGTAGGGTTTATTGATTTGATTAATAGCTGATAGAAATTAATTAGAATAATTTTTAATTCCACTACATGAATTTTTGAAAAAAGTTTTGAAAGTAAAGCTAGAAATCATGCATTGTTTCCATCGGAGAGCCTCTACTCCGAGCATGACTCTACCCCCAGAGGGTCTCTACCTCCATCTCTACCATGCTTTGAGATCTATGATTAGGATGATGCCCTCGATCAAAAGCTCTAAGAGATGAACTGACGGATAGAGAAACTCCACCATACCGCCTCTATTCGGCATGATTGTTGGCACATTCACCATGGCATCACCTAGCTCTAATATCAATTATTATCCTAGCATCACCAAGCTTCGATACCATGTTGTAGAAATTTTTGATCTTTAGCATGGATATGAAGAGATCTTTGACATTCTCTAAGGCAGCATACCATAGATCATCACTTAGATCTATGCTGGGGTGCCTCCCTTCTTAGGCTTGAGAGAGGTGCTCCCTCTCTCTGTAGCTTCTTCAAGAACCTAGGGCAACACCACTAGAGAGAAGAGAGAAGAGAGATTGAGGAAGAAAATATCTATATTCACTGCTTCAATGAAAACCCTAATATGATGACATCTGTACCGACCAACCATTCACTGTCTAGATCATGCAAGAGTCCATCCCGCCAAACTTCATGCTTTTCCAATTTGAGAGTTATGATGGAACTTCGGATTCAGTTGACCATCTTAATGCCTTCTGAACTATGATGCTGCTCTATGATGCATCGGACACCATTCTGTGCCAAGCTTTTCCATTAACTCTAAAGGATGCAGTAAGAAATTGGTACTCAGACCTCAAGTTAGGTACCATTTATTTTTTTAATCAGTTGATCCATCAATCTATAGCTCACTTTGTTAGTAGACGACATTCAAGGCAGAATTCAGATTTTCTCATTAACATCAAGTAGAAGAAAGGAGAGTCCATCTAAGCCTATGTCAACCATTTTATTGCTGCCGCTTTGGAGGTCCAAAATTTGGACCAATCTATTGCTATGGCTGTTCTAAAGGATAACCTTCTAAAGAATGATCTTCTCTTCTTCCTAGAGAAAAAGTATCTTCAGAACTTCACCGACATGCTAGCTCGACCAGAAGGTTATGCCCGAGCTGAGAAAGCTTTCAAGCTTCAAGATGATGAAGCTAGTGGAAAAGTCGAACAAAGTTTGGCTACATTCTAGAACCCCTCCTAAACACAGATAAGCTTGAACTCCACCTCGGACTCATTGACCAAGAAGCCAAGATCGAAGGATGTAGCAAAGCCCCCCTTCCAAGAGGTTCACCCTTAAATGCTTCAAAGACTCAAGTACTGATGGAAATCAAGAAGCAACTGAAGAATAAACTTAGTTCCTTGCTGAAGGATTAATCTGATCAAATTAGATTTATAGTGAATTTTTTTAAAAATTTTTCTAGGATTTGATTAGATCTGAGAGTTCTAAGATCTAATTAGATTGATCTAAAAATAAAAATTAAAATAAAAATTAAAATAATGATAATGATTATCACTTGATTAGGTAAACTATTCATCCTATAGCGATGATCTGATGATGATGAGGTTCCAATGCTAGCCGCACATGTGCCCAGCCTCTACCAACATCCACTTAGATCAGATCTGGAGGTCTTTTCCTTCTGGATCTAATCCTAAAGATTTAGATCTATGATCTTCCTAGTGTGGCTTTGATCTGATCTCTAGCAGTAGTGCGATCGTCTTACGATCGGGATCTCCTAGACTCGATCTTTGCAACAATAGGACCTTGATCTTCCCTAGCTAATTTGCCCAACTCCTTAGGCATGGAGAAGAGGGAGAGGATCAGGAAGATGGTTTCGAAGTTAGAGGGAGAGATAGAGTGTTGGCGTGTGTTGCCTAGAGATTGCAACCCAAGAAGGGGGGTGAATTGAGTTTATAAAAATATTAGCCAAATTTAGCTTTAAACTATTATGTGCCTAACTTATCTTAATTCAATTTAATGAAAATTTAATAGTACATGCAACAGAATCAAATGTAAATGAGTTTAAGCAAGAGTTAAAACTAAATCAGTAAATGATTAGCAATTTAAAACATGCAAGATATATAAAGCAACAGAGAAGAAAATTCAATACAAACACACAAAGATTTCAATAGTAGTTCGGAGTAACCCGCTCCTACGTGCACTCCTCAAGCTTTTTTTGGGAGTTTCACTATAATCCTAGATTATAGTGCATTTGTTCTTATCTAGGATCATAAATAAGCCTAGTTGGTTTTGTCAGGCTCACCAACTACAATCCTACACCGATAGTTTTCTCGGGTTCACTATCAATCTAGTTGGTTTTAAATAAGGAGCACCAACCACAACCTTTATGCTACTCAATTATCGACTTGGACTAGCCTACACCCCAAGTTTCTTTTCCTCTAAAGAAATTTGTAAAGAAACAAAAATACAAGAGAATAAAAAATTTAACATAAAATAAAAAATAAAAGAACTCTTTTTGAAGGTTGATGGAGAGGCTGAATGATGACTCTTGAAGCTTTATATTCTCTCCTTTGAAGGCTAAGAGAAAACTTGAATAATTGAGAATGATCACACTTGAAAGCACTCTGAATTTGATGCACAAAGTTATCTCTTTTCTCTCTTTTTCTTTAGATATTCAATGAACCTCACACTTTGAATGATTTTTACTTTCAATCTATTTTTCTTCTTTTTTTTCTGATTCTCCACCATTAAATAGTTTTCACAATGACTGGAGAGAGAGTTTAGACCATTGGAGGGCTTGAACTAGCCGTTTGGAATGAAAAGAGCCTATTGAAAAAGTATAGAAAACTAGCCATTGTAGCCTGTCCTGACATTGGGGTCGATACTTTTTCTATAGGGGTTGACAATTTTTGATTTGGGATCAACATGTTGTAATCTAGGATCGATACCTTATGCTCAAGTGTCAATACTTGGATTGCATTTAAAAATTCAGCTTCTATTTTCTATTTCTATGCAACAGAGGTTGACTCATGGGTCGACCCTTTCACTAGGGGTGGACCCATGGGTCGATCCTTTTGTTAAGTCATACAAAAATAACATGCCAAAGTATGCCAAGCTGCGCATTTCAAAAAAGGATGATCTAGGGATTGTCCCTAGGATTTATCCTTTTACTAAATTTTGATTTCTTCCAAATTTGACATCCAAAAAATATAAAATTGCCCTTAAAAGATCAAAATTTTTCTCTAGTTGCTCTTGAGGCTTTCAAAATATATTTTCTTCTAACTTAATAAAATTATAATTTTGTCCTTCTTTAAGGATCTTTATCAGTTCAATTTTCTTGATGCTCTTGACTTAGTGATTTTTGTGTGGATCTTTTCTTCGATTAATTTCTTCAATTTGAACATCTGAAAAGACCTACATACATTCTTAAAATACATGATTAGTATTATTTATACTTAATATTTTGAAATCATCAAAATCAATCAGTGGATCAATAATCTTTCTCTTTTTGATGATGATAAAACTTTGAGTATATACACAAAAATAAAATTAATGTGTTTCAACTAACTGGCTAGTATAAAATATGAAATGAAAATGTACACAAATATAAATATGCACTTCATAAAAGCTCCAAATAATATTTCACATAATTCATATCAATGAGTATTAAGGTTACACTTCATGAAATTCACTGAGTTTCTTAAGTATTAATTTTTTAAGCATATACTCAATATACTTCTTTTTCTTTTTGATAACATCAAAAAGCTCATGGGAAGGATAAAAAATATCATCAAAATCAATAAGATATAAGAATTGTATCAATTTAGAGATGTATCCAATTGAGAAGCTCAATCTAAATTAATCCTCTTCCCTTTGAAAATTTTTTTTTTTTTCAAAAATTAGCTTGAAGTCAAATATTAAAGGCTCTCCCTTTTTGAATGAATATGATTTTTTAATCAAATTTTCAAATATGCACTTTTAAGCTTTAAGAAGAATAGAGATTTTAAAAAGATTTGACCATGAAATCAAGTATAATATGCACTTTAATATTCAATCTTTTTTTAAAATAAATTTTAGTCAATTAAGTTTAAAAAATATGTATCAAAAATGTATCGAGCAAAGTAAAATAAATAGTATCAAAGCAAATACTAGTCACATTTTTAAATTTATTGCTTTTCATAAAAATTGCTTTAATATAAATAATTCATAAAAATTTTGCAATTCATATCAAAAATTTAGTATCAAATTTAAATTTTTAAATGTGTTTTAAAAGTAAGTTTAAAAATTCATGTCTTGAAGTAAGAATATAATTTTAATTTAATTTAACTCCAATCAATTTTTAAGAATAATTATGCAAATCAAAATATAAAATTAGCATATTAATGATATCACTTTAAGTAATTTTTAATTATTAAAAATAAGTTATTTATTTGAAACTATTTTAAATCAATAGTACTTTAAATTAAGTAAATTAAAATGAATAAATATATAAAAATATAAATTGAGAAGACTATAAGGCATTTGATTGAAAGTTTAAAATTAATATAATAAAGCTCAAAATAAGGTAATTGATTAAAAATTTAAGATTATAAATTTATTAATATTTTTAATCAAATCAAATTAAAAAATATCGCTCTTCTTGCTTTTCATACTAATAGTTAGATTAATTTATTTTTCAACTTTCTTCCTCTCTTTATTTCAAAATAAGCATATTTTAAATTTAGATCATCAAATTAAAATATACATATTCATTCTTTAGCATTATCTTCTCTTTTTTTTTTCAAAATTTACATACTTAAGCTTTACAAGTTTTGTTACTCTTTTTTCTTTAAAGTTAAGCATCTTTAATTTGATACCATATCAAACTTTAATTAATAATAATTTAGTAATCAATTCATCTTAAATAAATTCTCTTCTTTATGTCAAGATATTTTCAATCAAGTAACTTTTTAAGAGTAAAAATTTTACTTTCTCTTCCTATCTTTTAAATCGAGTAAATTTAATATGAACTTAACTGATGCCAAATTTAAAAATTTAGATTATTTAACTTTTAAATTTAGATTTTTAAATTTAGGTATATTTTTAATTAAAAAATTATATCTTCTTTAATATTTTTAATTTTTTTATAAAAAATACATTATGGGTTTTACTTTCAAATTTAGATCAAGACTTCTTCCATTTCTCAAAAATATAAATGCATACATACTTCTCAATGTTAATTAAAAGAACTCTAGACTTCAAAAATTTTGAATAATATAGTCTTGAAAATACTTCTCTTCTTTTAATACTAAAGCAGATCATTTAAAAATATATCACAAGAATTTATCTCAAGTAATATAATAGCAAGAATATGATCATGAAAATTTAAATTTGAGACATAGCATACTTTTCTTTTGCCAAAAGATAATGCAATAGAATTCAAGGCAAAAATAGACTATTTAATATAAATTATAATAATAATTATGATAAGTTTTTGAGAAATTATTTATTTGTGCCATTTGAAAGAAGTTTTTTTGTTTGTTCCTCTGAACTTTATAAATCCAAGATTATAGATCCTTTCAAAATTAAGAATTTGGATATATCATAATTTCTTTTAAAAAAATATCTCTTTTTTTTTAAGTAGTATCAATCAATTTGAAGCTTAAAGGTATCAATCTTGTAATTTATTCAAGTTATAATGTCAAAAATATATTTTTGCAAACCAGATTATATGCAAGAATATTTTCTTCTTTTTGTCAAAGATAAAGTAATAGAATACAAGACAATAATGATCTATTTGATATCAATTATTAATGTTCTTGATAAAAAAGGATGAATCAATTTAAATTTAGATCAAATTATCTTGATAAGTTAATTTAAATTGATATTAACAAATCATACAAAATAAATCATAGAGAGATATTTTGTTTAAACTTAGGTCTTTCTTTTCTTAAAAAATATAATTTAATCAAGTTTAGAAAAGATATAAAATTCTTGATTTTATCTCAAATGATATCATATAAGCTATGCGATGGAATTCAATGTAGAAATAGACCTTTTGATATAAATTATGATACCAATTGAACTAAAATTTAGATCAAATAATAATTTTAAATTAAAGATAATTTGCTTAGAAGTTTTCATGATATCAATAGAACTAAAATTTAAATCAATTAATGATTTTCTTAAAAGTTTGATACCAGTTAAAGATTGAAGAAAAACTAATTTGAATTACTATTAGCAAATCATTCAAGCTAAGAGATTTCTAGTTATCCTAAAACAAATCATTTCATCCTTTTTCTTAGAAAATATTAAATAAATTTTAAGTTTCAAAAATAGTTTATCTTTAATATTTTAATAATATTTTTTATGCTAAAAAATTTAATTTTTTAAATTTTCTCTCATCATTTTTTAAATTTAATTAATCATTAATATCTTTTCCTTAGTTTTATAAAATGAGTACATATTGAATCAATTAAATAAGCATAGAAATCAAACAAATAACATCATCAGACATACTCAATGTTTTTTTAAAAAAAGGCTTAGATCAATAGTTCAAGGGGTTTCAATTCAAAAAAAATTAATCAATTTTAGATAGAAATTAATATGCAAACAAGTTAGAAATCAAAGATAATATTCAAATCAAATTTTAGAATAAAAAATTTGGTCAATTAGAGTAAGATAATCAAGAGTATCAAGTGGAAAAAATCTAGATATAGGCTCTATATTTTTTATTTTAGCTAGGAAAGTTTTGAATCCTTAAGATAAAATTAAGATGCAATGCAACATCAAGCACTTGAGTTTTATGAATAGATATTTTATATTCAAGTACTTAGATCATGCAATGTTTTGAAAAATTTTAATATTTAAGCATCTTATAGGAGAATGCCAAAAATCAGTTTTGCTTAAATGTTTTACAATCAAATGGATTTATAGATAATCAAACTCCTTTTAATTTAAGTTTTTCAATAGCAAAATTGATATGGAGAAGCTTAAAATATCATGCTAAATTTCAAAATAATTTTAATTTATGTTAATTCAAAATGTGATTCTTGGAGGAGAGCATATTGAACTTTTAAAATCAAATATTCATCTCATTATAGGTATCAAAATTAATTATAGTAGTCTTACCAATACATGAAAAGAATTTTAAGCAAGGAAACTTAATATGAAACCACAATGATAGATCATTAAAATCAATAGAATCAATCAAACAAACATTAATGGTATGATGTGAGAAAAGTTTAGATTTTATCAATATCATCATCCATCATCTTTGACATCCAAGGCATCCAAGTAAAAAAAAAAAAAATTTTAAACTCATTGGATCTTTGGCAAACCTGCAAGATCACTTCATAACTCTTGGTACCCAAGTCATCTTGGGTCCATGGAGGTTAGATAGAGCTCATGGTTCCTTTTGGAATCCAAATTTGTTTGATATAAGTTTAGCCATTTTTTTTAATATTATATTTAAAGGTTTTATAACCAACTTTATTACCTTTAAAGTACTTAATTGAATGATTTTTAGTTGAAGCTTTGTTGAGCATATTTTTGTCAAACTTTTATTTTCTTATTGAATCATAACTAATTTCAGGTTTGTCAAAAACAGCTCTTTGATTATTTAAAATGGCTTGAAGCTTTTGAGACCCAATTATAAAATTTTCAACCATGAACTTTAAGCTTTCAATCTCTTTCTTTAGTTTAACATTTTCTTCTAAAAGTGATTTTTCATGTTTACTCTTTTCTTTAGCAAAAAATCTTAATATATTAAGTTCTTCTTTTAACTTAAGATTTTCTTCTATCATAGATTTTTCAGATTTTAAAAATCTTTTTTTTCTTTAACTAAGAATTTTTTAGATTTTCCAAGATTCTCTTTTTCCTCAGTTAAGGTTTTAATTTGTTTCAAAAAATTTTCTTTTTCTTTGGCCATGTTTTCTTTATTTTTCAAAAGATCTTCTTTTTCACTTAAGATCTTGTCCTTTTGTTCCGCCAAAGAAAGATTAGATTTTTTAAGTTCTTTATTCTGTACTCTTATCTTTTTATGTTCATCCATTAATTCATTGAAAGCTTTATATAATTCATTAAAAGTGAATTCAGAGGAGTATTCATAATATACCTCATCATTTTGAGCCATGAGACAATAACTTGCTATACCTTCCTCCTCTTTTTTCATTCTCTTCTTTGCCTTGCTCCTCCTTAATTGTTGTTCTCTTTCTTTTTTGTTTCTTCTTCTTTTTCTTTATTTCATCTTTATGGGCCATGAGACATAGATTGAGGTGAGCTTTCTTCTCTTCATGGAAGCTTAATTTTTTTTTTTTGATTGGCTCCTTCAAAGATTATTTTCAATCTCTCCCAAATATGTTTAGCTGAAATACATGAAGAAATTGCATTAAATATATTTATGTCTAATACACAATAAAGTAAATTCATTGCCTTAGCATTCATATAAATCATTTCTTTATTATGAATCAATGCACTGGGTGTGTGTAGACCATTGATTATAATTATCCATAAATTATAGCCATGTGCTTGTATAAATATTTTCATTCTAGCCTTCCAAAAAGTATAATTAGATCCACTAAGCATTGGGGGTCTATCTATGGAATGACCTTCCTTAAAAATTGATTCCATTTGAGTTGCCAAGATCTTTAGCTCTTGATGGTTAAGCCAACAATTAATAATAGAGCACCTGCTCTGATACCACTTATTGTCTAGAGGTTGCGACCCAAAAGGAGAGGTGAAATGGATTTATAAAAATTTTGACCAAATTTAGCTTTAAATATTATGTGCCTAACTTATCTTAATTTAATTTAATGAAAATTTAATAGTGTATGCAATGGAATCAAATGTGAATGAGTTTAAGTAAGAGTTAAAACTAAATCAAAAAATGATTAGCAATTTAAAATATGCAAGATATGTAAAGCAATAGAGAAGAAAACATAATACAAACATACAAAGATTTTTATAGTGGTTCAAAGCAACCCGCTTCTACGTCCACTCTCCAAGCTTTTCTTGGGAGTTCTAGTATAATCTCTAGATTACAGTGCATTTATTTTGACCTAGGATCACAAACAAATTTAGTTGATTTTACTGAACTCACCAACCATAATCCTACATCGATAGTTTTTTTGGGTTCACTGTCAATCCAATTGATTTTAAACAAGAAGTACCAACCACAATCTTTACACCATCCAATTATTGGGTTGGACTAGCCTACACTCCAAATTTCTTTTCTCCTAAAGAAACTTGTAAAGAAATACAAATACAAGAGAATAAAAAATTCTATATAAAATAAAAAATAAAAGAAATCTTTTTGAAGATTGATGAAGAGGTTGAATGATAGCTCTTGAAGCTTTGTATTCTCTCCTTTGAAGGCTAAGAGGAAGCTTGATTAATTGAGGATGATCACACTTGGAAGCACTCTGAATTTATGCACAAAATTCTTTCTTTTCTCTTTTTTTCTTTAGATATTCAATGAACCTTACACCTTGAATGATTTTTGCTTTCAATCTACTTTTCTTCCTTTTTTTTTGATTCTCCATCTTTCAATAGTCTTCACAATGGCTGAAGAGAGAGTTTGGACCATTGGAGGGTTTAAACTAGCCATTTGGAATGAAAAGGGTCCGTTGAAAAAGTATAGAAAACTAGTCGTTGGAGCCTATCTTGACATTGGAGTAGATACTTTTCTATAGTTGTTGACACTTTTTGATCTGGGGTTGACATCTTGTGCTCAGATGTCAGCACTTGGACTGCACTCAAAAATTTAGCTTCTATTTTCTATTTCTATGCAATAGAGGTCAACTCATGGGTCAACCCTTTTATTAGAGGTCAATCCATGGGTCGATTCTTTTGTTAGGCCATTCAAAATCAACATGTCAAAGCATGCCAAGCTGTCCATTTCAAAAGGAGATGACCTAGGGGTTGTCCCTAAGATTGATCCTTTTGCTAAAACTTGATTTTCTTTCAAATTTGACATCTAAAAAATATAAAATTATCTTCAAAAGATCAAAATTTTTCTCTAGTTGCTCTTGAGGCTTTCAAAACATATTTTCTTTTAACTTGATAAAATTATAATTTTGCCCTTCTTCAAGGATCTTTATCAACTCAATTTTCTTGAAGCTCTTGACTTGGTGATTTTTGTGTGGATCTTTTTTTGGATTAATTTTTTCAATTTGAATACCTAAAAAGATATACATACATTCTTGAAATACATGATTAGTATTATTTATACTCAATATTTTGAAATCATCAAAATTAATCAGTTGATCAACAGCATTGAAATTAAAATTGATCAAACAACTTTGAACTAGGTCCTTTTTATAGACCATATGACACCTTAGAGTCCTAGAACCTTAAGCAAACACTTTGCTTAAAGCAGAAGGACTCCATTGAATTTTTCCACACCACATCTATGTTGACCCCATGATTGATTTTGATGATTGCCAAACTTTGAGTATTTGAGTATTTAACCATGTATTTCATGAGTGGATGTAGGTCTTTCCAGATATTTAAATTGAAGAATTATTTCAAGAAAAGATCTACAAAAATTCATCAAGTCAAGATTCTTAAAGAAAAAATTTTCTGAAGCTTTCAAAGATTAGAAGAAAGAGAGCTTCTTGACTAAAATAAGAAAGACATAAAGTAGAAATCAAATAAAAATCAAATCTCCTTGACTGGTGCAAAAAAATTCTCAAAATAGCCTTGAAACAGTTTTCGAGATGTCTCAAAATTTTTTTGAGAGCTCTCGAGTGGACTAGCATGCCCCAAGCATTGTTCTAGCATGATTTTAAGAGGTCTCGAGAGAATCTCGAGAGCTCTCAATCTCAGGTGATAGAAATCCAGTTTCTATGTCCTAAGAAAGAGAGGTCTCATAGGATTCTTAAGAGGTCTCGGGGTCTCCATGAGACATCTCGATTCAGAACCAAGAGCTCTCAAAATCTGATAAGAGATCTTGTAAAAAATCAAGAGGTCTCATTCCACACAAATAGCCTTCAATGAATAGTTTTGCAATGCCTATTTTTCAACCCCAACAGCTATTTCAGAGCTTCCAACGGCTAGAACTCTTACTCCAACCATCTTCAAAGGTATAAAAAGGTGGAGAAATATCAATTGAAAAAAATAGAGAAAGGAATTTAAAGAAAGATTCTTTTATTTTCGATGAAAAATATTGAATATTCCAAAAAAAAAAGAAAGAAAAGTTATGCACAGATTTCAGCGAGACTTCAAAGCAATCTTCTTCAACTTCTTCTTCATCCTCTTAAGTATAAATTGAAGAAAAGCCAAGCTTCAATCGAGCACATCATTAGCTTCTTCATTAGGATTTAAAGAGTTTCATTTCTATTTTTATTTTTATGCTAAATTTCTATACTTATATTTTTTATTTTTTTACAAATTTTTTTGGAAAAAAAACTTAGAGATTAGGCCCGTCCAAACTCAAAATTGGATATTGTAGGTTTTGGTTGGTGAACCCAAAAAACCAACTAGATTAATAGTGATCTCGAAAAACTATTAATATAAGATTTTAGTTGGAGCTCCTATGAAAACTAATTAGATTTGTTTGTGAGTCTGAAAAAATAAACACACTGTAATCAAGAGTAGATTATAGTAAAAATTTTAAGAAAAGCTTGGGAAGTAGACATAGGAGTGGATTGCTCTGAACCACTATAAAATCTTGTGTGTTTGTATTATGCTTTCAATTCTTGCTTCACTTGCTTTATTATTTATTTAGATTAGCTTTCAAATTTCTTCATAGCATTTGCTTATCCTAAAACCACTGCTGCTTATATTGTTTATATTTCAACCACACCACTTAAGTTAAAATCAAAGCACATACTTATTTAGAGTTAAATTTGGTTAAAATTTATAAGAATCCAATTCACCTCCACTCTTGGGTTGCAACCTCTAGGCAACAATTGGTATTAGAGCAGGTGCTCTGTTATTAATTTTTGACCTAATTATCTAGAGCTAAAGATTTTGGCAATCCAAAGTGGAATCCATCTTTAATAAAGGCCATTCTATTGATCACCCCCCACTATTAAATGAATCAAATTATAGTTATTGAAAAGCACGAATATGTATCTTCATACAAGCACATAATTATAACTTATGGAAGATTATAATCGATGGCTCACACACCCCCAAAGCATTGAAAAAGCATAATAAGGAAATGACCCAACTTAATGCTAAGGCCATGAATATACTTTATTTCTCCTTGGATATTAATGAGTTTAATATAATTTCATCATGTATTTCAGCAAAATAGATATGAAAAAAATTGAAAACTATTTTTGAGAGAGCAAATCAAGAAGAAACATCAAGCTCCCAAGAAGAAAAGAAAGCTCACCCCAACATATGCCTCATGGCTCATGAGGATGGAAAGAAAATAAGAAGAAGAAACAAAGGAAGAAGAAAGCTTCAATTAAGGGGGGGCAAAGCAAAGAAACGAAAGATGAAAGAGAAGAGCAAAAAGTAGACCAATTATGCTTGATGGATAAAGAAGAAGAATGTATCGTAAATCCTTGCCTCATGTCTAATGACGATGAGGTAAACATTAATAACTCTTCCGATTTTACTCTTGATGAATTATTTGAAGCCTTTAACGATTTAATGGATGAATATAAAAAACTAAGGTTGAAAAATAAAGAGCTTAAAAAATTCAATCTTACTTTGGCTGAAGAGAAAAATAAAGTCTTATATGAAAAGAAGATCTTATGAAAGACAAAAAATATGGCCAAAGAAAAGAAAGATTTCTTGAAATAAATTAAAACTTTAACTAAGAAAAAGAAAAATCTTGCAAAATCTAAAAAATTCTTGGTTAAAGAAAAAGAAAAGCTTTTGAAATCTGAAAAATCTCTTTTGAAAGAAAATATGAAATTAAGAAAAGAAATTAAAATTTAAAATTCATGCTTGAAAAGTTTTCCATTAGTTTTGAAAATCTTCAATTTATGGTAAAAGTTAATGAGGCTATTTTCAATAAAATAGAAACTAATTTTAATATTTCTAGAAAGCAGCAAAATACTAAAAATATTTTTATAAGAGTTTCAACTAAAGATCATACCATTAAATGCTTTAAATATAATCAAATTGACCATAAAATTTTGGAATGCAACTTTAAAAGAATTGGCCAAGCTTTGATAAAGCAAATATGAGTTCCAAAAGGAATCATAAGCTCTAACCTCAATGGATCCAAGATGACTTGTGTACCAAAAATTATGAAGTAATTTTGCAGGTATACCAAGGATTCAATAAAATAAAAAGAGAAAAATATTTTCATGGACTGTTGAAAATAAAAATGGATGGATGATGCTTTTGGATAAAATCTAAACTTTTCTCACATCATACCATCAATGTTTGTTTGATTAATTCTATTGATTCTAATAATCTATTTATGTAGTTTCATATCATATTTACTTACTTGAAATACTCTCTATGTTTTGATGAGATTAGAATGATTGATTGATTTTGATACTTGAAATGATTTGAATACTTTGATTTCTAAATCAATGTGCTTTTCTATAGGTATCATGTTTTGAATCAATATGAAATTAATTTATCTTAAAAATTCAGCATGATATTTCAAACCTCCCCATATCAATTTTATAATTGATGAATTTAATTTGAAAGATGATCAATTAGGTATAAATATTTTAATTGTTAAACCCATAAGAGAAACTATGTTTGACAATCCTCCATAAGATGCTTAAATGTTGAAATATCTTAAAAATTACATGATCTAAGTACTTGAAAATAAAATATTCAATTCAAAACTAAAATCATTAGTATCAAGCTGTACATGCAAATTAATCTTTAAGTGATATTAAATTATCAAAAAAATCATGATTTGATCTAAATTTTAGTTTAATTGGTATCAAGAAGTTTCTTCCTATGAAAATTTTTACTCTTGTTATTATTGGTATCATTCTTGCCTTGCATTTTATTATTTTTGAGAAAAAAAATTAGATATATTATCTCAAATCTATTTTACATTGATATATTCTTGATATGATATCTCTTAAGATAAATCAAAGAATCTCATATATTTTTCTGAACTTAATTGAGTGAATGTTTTATTTGATTAATGCTTATTTCACTCAATTGATGCTTATACTTTTAAATTTTATTTAATTTTAAAATAGCATTATTTGCTAAAGTAAGGAAGAGAAATTATTAAAGAAGAAATGATCAATTATTTGGAAAGAGCTTTGAAATTAAATTTTTTTTTTAATTTTAAAAAATCTAAATTTAGTAGTTAAATTCATGTTAAATATGCTTGATTTAAAAAAAAAAGGGAGAGAAAACTTGTAAACTAAAATAATTGAGCCAAAGTTATGAAAAATAGGGGGAGATAATGTTATTAAAATATTAAAAGAAAAATGAACTCTTGGTATCTCCAAAATAAGAGAAGAAATATTTTTTATCTTAATTTGATTGAAAATTTTGATTAATTTATTTTGAGATAAATATATTTTGATCTTAAGTTCTCAATCAATTAATTTATAATCATCTTGAATTGGGCTTTCATATATTTATTCAATTTAATTTACTTTAATTGATTGCTATATCATCTTTTATAACTATTCGAAGTAAAATTGAATTTAAAATATATGTTTACTCCAAGAAATGAATCTTTAAACTCAAATTTAAAACTTATTTAAAAATTTAAATTTGATACTAAATTTCTAATATGCATTGCAAAATTCTTATGAACTATTAGTATTGAAGTAATTTTTACTCAAAAAAATAAATTTAAAAATGTATCTATCTATTGCTTTAATACTGTTTATTTTACTTTGCTCGATACATTCTCAATACATACCTTTTTCAAACTTAATTGACTAAAATTTTTTAAGAGAAAAAAAATTGAATATTGAATTAAATGCTATGCTTGATTTCATGATTAAATCCTTTGAAAAGCTCTATTCTCTTTAAAGCTTAAAAGTACATATTTAAAAATCAGATTAAAAAAGGTCATATTCATTTACAAGAGGAAAAGACTTTATTATTTAAACTCAAGCTAAGTTTTTGAAGAGAAAGTTATTTTATTTTAAAAGAAGAGATTATTTTTTTGATTTGATTTTATAAATTTGATATATCTCTCAATTTAAAGCTTTGATATTGATTTTGATAATTTTTCTTGTTTCTTCTCATGAGCTTTTTGATATTGCCAAAAAGGGGAAGAAGTATATTGAGTATATGCTTGAAGGATTGATGCTTAAGAAACTTGAAGTTTTGATGTTTTAAAAATTAATTAGGAATATTCATGAAGTATGCATTCATGTGTTTTATCAAATACTTCATGTCTTCATGATACATATTAGCAAAATGCATTAAAACATATTATTTATTTTTATTATGCATATACTCAAAGTTTTTCTATCATCAAAAAGGGGAAGATTGTTGATCACATGATTGATTTTGATAATTACCAAACTTTGAGTGTTTGAGTATTTAACCATGTGTTTTATGAGTAGATGTAGGTCTTTTCAGGTATTTAAATTAAAAAATCATTTCAAAAAAAGATCTACAAAAAATTATCAAGTCAAGATTCTTAAAGAAAAGATTTTTTTAAGCTTCCAAAGATCAGAAGAAAGAAAGCTCTTTGACCAAAACAAGGAAGACATAAAGTAGAAATCAAATAAAAATCAAATCCTCTTGATTGGCACAAAAAATTCCTCAAAATAGACTTGGAGAAGTTTTTGAGATTTCTCAAAATTTTTTTGAGAGCTCTCGAGTAGACTGGCACAACCTAAGTGTTGTTCTAGTACGATTTTGAGAGGTCTCGAGAACTCTTGATCTCAGGCGACAGAAATGAAGGAAAAATCCTATTTCTCGTATCAGATTTGTTCAGATCTGATTTGATCAAGAGGGATATTTTAAAAAAAATTTTCTTAGATTTAAATTAGATCTGAGACTCTTCAGATCTGATTTTAATATTTTGATAAAATAAAAATAAAAATAAATTAAATTAAATCTAATTTAATTATACCTTATTATGGGTAATCCTATTATCCTATGATAATTTCGATGTTTACCTAAGGTTCTGGATGTAGCCACGCAAGTGCTTGATCTCTACCGATATCCACTTAGGCAGGATCTGGAGATCTTCTTCTTTTTAATCTGCACTGCAAAGATCAAATCTGAATCTAATCTTGAAGGTCTTCAAAATACCTTATGAAGATCAGGTGTTGTCTCTTGTAGCAGTGCTGCCTTCTTCTTTCTTATCGCCTTTCTCTTTCTTGGATCACACCAAACTCAAGCCCAAAGCTTCTTGAGCATGGAGAGGAGAGAGAGCATCTGAAGATGGCATGAAGAAGGAGGGAGAGAAGCCTTGTGGCAAGGGCAAAGAGTAGAGAATCTGAAACCTAGGTGCAGACAGGATTTATATAGACCTTACTACGCCATGCAGTGCCACATCATCCTGGCCAATCATTGCTCTTTATGCAATCAGATCTAAATCTAATTGATGGGATGACATCATCTAATCTAATCAGATTAGAGTCCCTCACAAACCTCCTTAGGTGGTGCCAAGACTGGTCAAAGATGACTCTTTGGTGCCACCCAAGTTGAATGCATGAAGCAACTAGAGTCCCATTTGTATGGGACTCCAATCCTTATCCACTTTGGGTGCACGCCTCCATAGGCATGTGCCCCTTGCCTTTCTACTATTTAGTAGGTGGACAAGGGTCAAAGCTCTCTCCTATGGATGCATGACACATGGACAGATGTCTAAGTGTCAAAGGTCAACATTTGATCAAAGTCCAAAGACAAGATTTAGCAGGTGACGAAAAATGGCAGGTGTTGTCTCAAATTTATCTTATAAATTAAGACAACCCTTTTCTAACCTGGACAAGCTCTAGTCAGACCAAGTAAAGGTTTCTAAGTGAGTTCAAACATATTTGGCTCAGTCAAGACAACTAGTAATGATTATAGAAGGAGAACATTAGGCTCAATCGTGTGCTAGCACGATTTCCTTGAACCTAGTTGAATCTTATTCAAATTAATTGAACTGGGTTAGTCGAATTGATGATATCCAGATCTAAATCCCTATTTGTGTGACCTAGTTAGATTTAGTTCCATATGGTAATGGGATATGTCATGATCTCTATCATCGAAACATCTTTCGATGGATAAGAACTTTTCTGATTCTGACAATTAGTATGATCGATCATCCAAATTATTCTAATTGCTCCCAAAATTGACTAGTGACACCTAGTAGCATATGATTGTGATCCATCAGAACTAAAAATGAACCTCTCAATGTAGTTACCTATGTGATTAAGTTCCTCTATCTTGAGCCCTGATCGGATTAGGGTTTAAGGTGATCTCGTCAAACCCTAATTTCCATCATATGAATTAATCATTCGATTCAAGTCCAATGTGAAAATCCTAATAGAAATTCTTTCTATTATTTCACTCTACCATGACCATGGGCTTATGGACTTGATTCTCATAATCATCATAGGGCTGCTCCTCATCTACCAAAGTAGATAGATCCCTTATTGGTGCAATCCAATTCATACAACGAATATGCTATAGCCAACATACACCTCAGGGTTCCGAATGGCTAGGAGATGGAGTTATGGTGTAGTCAAACTATAACACCCTCAAGGTGAACTACCGATGCACCTCAGTCAAAGAACCAAACACACCACTATAGCTTCGAAACAGTCATTGATGAGAAGGTAGACTTTCTGATGATTGCTCAAGGTGGTCACGCTTAGTGCCCTCGTTCTCTAATGAGTACCTATACTCTCGCTCCGGTGTCTCTACACCATAGACTCAAGACTCATCTATCCTAAAGAAGCGATCGTACACCAAACTTCTGGATCAATCACCATCCTTATGATGATCCTATGGTCGGGAGCATTTTATGAGTTAATGATAAAAATTCATGTCTTAAATATTCAACTCTTGAAAATATGAACTATCATTACCATTAACTCAAGAGATGTATCATAGATACTTTCAAATACATACTATGATAGAAAATAACCCATTCTATTATTTATAATCAAAATTATAATTTTGTCCTTAGATGTGTATTATAAGTGTTAGCCAATTTTGGCATCTAGGACACACATATCTAACAAACTCCCACTTGACCTAAAGCCAATTGGCTATAAATCTAAGTCCCATCTTCTCAAGGTTGGTTTCGATATTCTACTGGCCTAATGGCTTTATGAGTGGATCTGCCACATTATCTATGGAGTTGACTCTCTTGACCTCAACATAATCCTTCTCGAGGTAATCATGGATGAGGTGGTATCGCCGCTCGATGTGCTTGAATTTTTGGTGAGATCTCGGCTCCATAGCAAGGTCTATGGCACCATTATTGTCGCAGTACAGAGGAATGCCATCTGATGGCATCACTCCAATTTCTATGGTGAATTTTTTGTACCAGAATGCCTCCTTCGCTGCTTCTGACATAGCGATATATTCTTCTTCTATGGTGGAATCTGCTATCACTATCTACTTGGAACTTTTTTAACTGACAGCACCACCATTACACACAAATAGACTCTCAGATGTCGACTTTCGATCATCTATATCGAACATAAAATCCTAGTCTATATACCCCTGGACTTGGAGTTCTCCATTACCAAAAACCAACAACATATCCTTAGTTCTTCTTAAGTACTTAAGGATACATTTCACAGAAGTCTAGTATTCTTCACCTGGATTCGACTGATATCTACTTGTGACACTCACAGCATGGGCTATATCAGCTCGTGCACATAACATGGCATACGTGAGGCTTCCTATTGTTGATGCATAAGGGATCTTGCTTATGTGTTCTATCTCCTCAGGTGTGCTAGGGCACATCTTCTTGGATAGATGAATGCCATATCTAAAGGATACCAAACCCCTCTTAGAGTTTTTCATGCTAAACTTCTTTAGCACTTCTTCTATGTACATCTTCTGTGAAAGACCTAGCATCCTATTTGATTTATTTCTATAGACCTTAATTCCTAGAATGAAGGATGCTTCTCCTTGATTTTTTATGGAAAATTCTTTAGATAACCATATTTTAATTATGGCCAACATGAAAATATCATTCGCAATAAGAAGGATATCATCCACGTACAGTACGAGGAAGACAATAGCGCTCCCACTGACCTTTTTGAAGATACATAGTTTCTCCTCATTTTTATGAAACCAAATAATTTGATCATATCATTAAATTGAGTATTCCAGCTCCGAGATGCTTGCTTAAGTCCATATATGGACCTTTGCAGCTTGCATACTTTGTGATCAACATCACTGGATGTGAAATCTAGCAGTTGTTCTATATAGATATCTTTCTCAAGGTATCCATTTAAGAATGCCATTTTCACGTCCATTTTTCATATTTCATAATCGAAATAGGCTGCAACAGCAAGCAATGTACGAATAGACTTTAGCATAGCTACTGACGAAAAGGTATCCTAATAGTCAATGCCTTCATGTTGACTATACCCTTTTGCTACTAATCTAGCTTTGAATGTCTCCACATTCTCATATGCACCAATCTTTTTCTTGTAGATTCATTTACACCAAATAGATACTATACCTTTTGGTGGATCTACCAAGGTCTAGACTTGGTTTGAGTGCATTGAGTCAATTTCTGACTTCATTGCCTCTAACCATTTCTCGAAGTCGATATCTGATATCGCCTCATCATAGATTTTGGAATCATCACCATGAATCCCATTACCTATGAGGAATATTTTCTCTACTTTCTCTGAGATAGTACCTAAGTACCTCTTAGAAAAATGAAAAATTCTTTTCGATCTATGAGATGAAAGAGGTAGTGATTGTTTTGGCTCAACCTGATTTGGTTCCATAGGGTCCTTAGCTCGTTGCTCTTGTGACACTTTCTCCTCAAGCTTGATCTGCTTTCCAATGCCGCTATCTTAAAAAAACTATTTTTCAAGAAAGATGGCATGCCGACTCACAATCATATTATGGTCTTCTAGAATATAGAAATAATATTTTAATGACTTTTTAGGATATCCTATAAATCGAGCTCTAAATAACCTAAAATCTAACTTATCCGCTTATTGTCTTTTGACATGAGCCGAACAATCCCAAATTCTGAGATGATTTAGACATGGCTTCTTACCATGCCATATCTCATACGGTGTGGTAGGAACAGTTTTAGAGGGAACACTATTCAATAAATATATAGCAGTTAACAGACTATATCTTCAAAGAAAATCAGGAAGGTCTGTGAAGCTCATCATGGATCGGACCATATCTAATAGGATCCGATTTCTCCATTCTGAAATCCCATTGAGTTGAGGTATTCTAGGTGGAGTCCATTGAGAGATTATGCCATTTTGCTTGAGATAGTCAAGAAATTTTCAACTAAGGTATTCACCTCCTTGATCTGATCAAAGAATCTTAATGGGTTTTTCAGTTTATTTTTCTACTTCATATCTAAATTCCTTAAACTTTTTAAAAGCATCAGCTTGTGTCTCATAAAATACACGTACCCATACCGAGATAAATCATCGATAAAAGTTATGAAGTAGATAAAGTTGCCTCTAGCCGGCACATCAATTGGGCCGCACACATCAGTATATACTAGAGTAAGTAGATCTGTGGCCTTTTTTCCATGTCCCAAAAAAAAAAGTTTAGTCATTTTGTCATAAAGACATGATTCACAAATTGGATATGACTCGAAAGTCAACGAACTCAATAGTTCAATTTTTTCTAATTTGTTAACCCTATCTTCTACTATATGACCTAGCCTTAGGTGCCATAGATACCTATCATTTGGACTATCCTTAGATCATTTTACAGCATTCACATTTTGCTCGATATTAAAGATAGATACATCAATATGTAACTGATAGAGACCGTTAATGAGGAAACCACTTATAATTTTATTTCTTTCATAAAGAATATTACAATGGTCCTTAAGAAAACTAATTACATAGCCTTCTTGTGCTAAACATAAAATAGAATCAAATTTCTGCTTGCAGCAGGCACATAATAACAATTCCTAAGTACTAAATCCAAGCCAAATAGTAGTCGAAGAGGGTAGGTTTCTATGATCACAGTAGTAATTCTTGCTTCATTTTTTATGTGTAGTATCATCTCACCATCCCTCAGCCTCCTGCTATCCTCAAGATCCTGTATAAAAGTACATAAATGAGCATTAGAATCAGAGTCAAGCACCCAACTGGATGCAGAAGAAATCATAAGGTTAGATTCAATAACGAGCATACCTCCAGAAGGACCTGTCTCCTTCTTATTCTTCAGGGTGGCCTAGTATATAGGGCAGTTCCGCTTCTAGTGGCCGCCAGTATTATAATGAAAATACTTTTTTTTATCAGCGGCCTTCTTCTTCAGCTCTGCCTTCTTTTTCTTTCCACCTTCCATCTTCTGCCTTTTCACAGACTTCTTCTTCTTTTCAAAAGACTTTCTCTTGAAAGAAGTCCGTTCCATAGCAAGTACTGAGCCTTTAGAATCTTTCATAGAAAGCTTAGCAGTAACCAGCATCTTAATAAGCTTGGCCAAAGTACTCTAAAGTTTATGCATATGGTAGTTCATGATGAACTGTCCATACGCATCAGTTAAGGATTGCAGAATTATGTCATTCTACAGATCCTGATCTAACTTCACTTCGAGCTTCTCAAGCTCTTTCAAGTCCTTGATCATTATCAGATAATGATCTTGGATTGACTGCCCATCATGCATTTTAGTCTTAAACAGTCGTTTAGTGATATGATATTTGGTTGCGTGACTCTGTTCACCAAACAACTCTTATAGATGAGCCAACATTTGGTGGGCAGTCTTGATATCCTTATGTTGGTGTTGAAGCTCATCAGACGTCAAGCCCAACATGTAGTATCTAACCTTATTATCTTCATCCATCCATTTGTCAAGAGATGCTCTCTACTTAGTGGATGGATGGGCTGGTAAGGTGGGGGGATCTCGATCCAATATATGAGTTAACTTCTCAGAATCCAAAATGATTTTAAAGTTTCAGAGCCAAGCCTTGTAATTATGTCCAGTCAGTATATGAGTATCCAGGATACAGGCTAGTGTGTTGGATGCAGACATTTTTTTTTTCTATAGAGGGTCAAATTTCTAGTTAGATTTTGTAATTAAGACTTGAACAATTTATTTAGGGGTTTGATTTTTATATAAATTAGCTCTCACTATTTTCTCAAATCCCTACACTCCCTCTATAGAGATGCAAAGATCTCCACAATTAATGATTTCTAGTAGATGATGCAGTCCCACCAATTGACTCATCACCTCACCTAATAGTTATTGATGATGGATTAGCCAATGAGTGAACAACTTTTATCCAATGATTCTCTAATCATGGTGCACCTAGGCTTGGTCTCTAATTTATGAATCTCACCATGCCCGGAATATTGATCCACTCCTTAGTTAAGTCAGATCCACCATTTACATAGATTGGATT
This sequence comes from Cocos nucifera, assembly GCA_006176705.1. Taxonomy (NCBI): domain Eukaryota; kingdom Viridiplantae; phylum Streptophyta; class Magnoliopsida; order Arecales; family Arecaceae; genus Cocos; species Cocos nucifera. Next base: position 93,687 of record QRFJ01003635.1, read on the forward strand.
TCTAATTAGGTCTCTCACCATATCCAGAATATTGAGCCCAATCCATCCTCCAACCCATAGCATCCAATGCCTAATAGATATGGTTGCATCTTTTTGGTGCAACTGAATCACTGTGACCAGTAGAGAACAATCAATCTTGGAAAGGGCCCGCACATCTACAATGGTGGAAGATCTTAGACTTAATCTTTTCTTAGAAAGATTTGATTTAAGTCTCTTTAAACTTGACTTGACATAGTCATAACCATTATGACTAACCTAGTGGTATGGGTTAGCTTAGATTATTAGCCACCTCAGATCAGGACTGAGTCGATAAATATGGCCAGGTAAGTGAGATCGGTGGAATGGATATGCCATTAACTCAATAAGAATGCATTCGAGTCGAGTAGCTCCTAATTAAAAACCAGTCGATCGTATCTGCCAAACTTACCTTAGACACCAAATTATTGAGCAAGAACCAATTAGGTTAGCCTACAATCCAGACTCTAAGCACTGAGCCTAATTAGGTCTTAACTTGATCGATCACTCATGTGACTCGACCTTGACCCAGACTTAATCCTATTAGGCTAGTCAATTTAAGCACTCTTGATCCCATCTAATCGACTCTTGGTTTGGTTTGATCAACCGCTAGACCTAATTGAGCTATCCAAGCTCGAACCCAATTTTATGAATATAATTAGATCTAAAAATTCTCAATTTTAGATCTAATATATTTCATAATCTTAATTCTTAATTAAGTTTAGAGTTCATAAATAAAATATGTAAATAAAATTCTAGAATTTCAGGATCTAGGGTTTTGTAGAAAATAAGTTTTTTTTATTTCTGATTAAGAACGAACGTGCAGCACCCCCTACACATCATAAGAACACCCCATCAAAAAGAAGGAGAGGACATTTAAATCCTACTTTATTTTTACGATCGGACGGCCAAGGAGAATGCCTTAATCAGAAATATGATGAATCTATAAAATTAGTTAGATCTACATATATATCACATATATAAAATTGATCTAACTTAAAAACATGTCTTGCATACATCTCATATATCATGTCATGCATGTTTTCAAATCTAAATTATCTTATAAATATCTAAAAAATAAAATTTAAATTTGATCATATCAAATTAAATTTATTCAAGATAATTTTGTAGAACTATTTTACAACTAGTCTAAACATGCATCTATCATATCTCATATGAATTAAATAAATTTATTTTCTATTTTTTAAATCTAATTATAATATTTATAATATCAAAAAATAGTAAATAAATAGATCTAAAATTATAATTAATTAAATTAAAATTATGATCATCCTAGACTACACATAGAATAATTCTATTCCTAGTCTAGTCATGCATCTCATACATCTTAGATCTAGATTATTTAATTTTCTTAATTTTTTATTTTAGATCTAATCATATCTAATGTGATACCTAAAATTATCTAATTATTAGATCAAAATTATATTAAAATTAGATCTAAATAATTATGGAACCTGACTCTGAAACCTGTTGAAGAAAATATCCTATTTTTTAGATCAGGTTCCTTTAGATCTGATTTAAACAAGAGGGATATTTTAAAATTTTTCTCTTAGATCTAAATTAGATCTGAGACTCTTCAGATGTAGTTTTAATGATCTAATAAAATAAAATAAAAATTAAATTAAATTAAATCTAATTTAACTATATCTTATTATGGGTAATCCTATTATCCTATGATGATCCCGATGTTTGCTTGAGGTTTTGGATGTAGCCACGCAAGCACCTGCCCTCTACTGATATTCATTCAGGCAGGATCTAGAGATCTTCTCCTTCTTTATCTATACTCCAAAGATCAGATCTAGATCTGATCTTGAAGGTCTTCAAAATACCTTTTGAAGATCAGGTGTTGTCTCTTATAGCAGTGCTGCCTTCTTCTTTCTTGTCGCCTTTCTCTTGCTTGGATCACATCAAACTCGAGCCCAAAGCTTCTTGAGCATGGAGAGGAGAGAGAGGATCTAAAGATGGCATGAAGAAGGAGGGGGAGAAGCCTTGTGGCAAGGGCAAAGGGTAGAGAATCTAAAACCTAGGTGCAGCTAGTATTTATATAGACCCTACTACGCCATGCAGTGCCACATCTTCCTGGCCAATCATGGCTCTTTATGCAATCAGATCTAAATCTAATTAATGGGATGACATTATCTGATCCAATCAGATTAGAGTCCCTCACAAACCTCCTTAGGTGGCACCAAGACTGGTCAAAGATGACTCTTTGGCACCACCCAAGTTGAATGCATGAAGCAATTGGAGTCCCATCTATATGGGACTCCAATCCTTATCCACTTTGGATGCACACCTCCCTAGGCATGCACCCCTTGCCTTTCTACTATTTAGCAAGTGGAAAAGGGTCAAAGCTCTCTCCTATGGGTGCATGACACATGGGCAGATGTCTAAGTGTTAAAGGTCAACATTTGATCAAAGTCCAAAGACAAGATTTAGCAAGTGACAAAAAATGGCAGGTGTTGTCTCAAATTTATCTTATAAATTAAGATAACCCTTTTTTGACCTAGACAAGCTCTAGTCAGATCAAGAAAAAATTTCTAAGTCCAAACATATTTGGCTCAGTCGAGACAACTCTTAACGATTGTAGAAGGAGAATATTAGGCTCAATCGTGTGCTAGCATGATTTTCTTGAACCCAATTGAATCTTATTCAAATCAATTGAACTGGATTAGTCCAATTGATAATATCTAGATCCAAATTCTTATTTGTGTAATCCAGTTAGGTTAAGTTCCGTATGGTAATGGGATATGTCATGATCTCTATCATCAACATCATCGAAACATCTTCCAACGGATCAGAACTTTTTTGATTCAGACAATTAGTATGATCGATCATCCAAATCATTCTAATTGCTTTCAAAATCCACCAGTGATACCTAGCAGCATATGGTGGCAACCCATCAGAACTAAAAATGAATCTCTCGATGTAGTTACTTGTGTGATTAAGTTTCTCTATCTTGAGCCCCGATCGGATTAGGGTTTAAGGTGATCTCATCATACCCTAATTTCCATCATATAAATTAATCATTCGATTCAAGTGCAATGTGAAAATTCTAATAGAAACTCTTTCTATTATTTCACTCTACCATGGCCATGGGCTTATGGACTTGATTCTCATGATCATCGTAAAGCTGCTCCTCATCTACCGAGGTAGATAGATCTCCTATTGGTGCAATCCAATTCCTACAATGAACATTCTATAGTCAACATACACTTCAAGATTTCAAATAGCTAGGAGACCGACTTATGGTGTAGTCAAACTATAACACCCTCAAGGTAAACTACCGATGCACCTCAGGTCAAGGAACCAGACACACCACTGCAGCTTCGAGCCAATCATTGATGAGAAGATAGACTTCCTGATGACTGCTCGAGGTGGTCACGCTCAGTGCCCTCGTTTTCTAATGAGTACCTATCCTCTTGCTCCGATGTCTCTACACCATAGACTCAAAACTCATCTATCCTAAAAAAGCGATCGTACACCAATATTTCGGATCAATCATCATCCTAATGATGATCCTATGGTCGGAAGCATTTTATGAGTTAATCATAAAAATTCATGTCTTAAATTTTTAACTCTTAAAAATATGAACTATCATTACCATTAAATCAAGGAATGTATCATAGACACTTTTAAATACACATTGTGTTAGAAAATAATCCATTCTATTATTTATAGTCAAAATTATAATTTTGCCCTTAGATGTGTATTACAAGTGTTAGCCAATTCTGGCTTCTAGGGCATACATATCTAACAAGAAATCCAGTTTCTATGCTTTGAGAGTGAGAGATCTCACAGGATACCCAAGAGGTCTCATAGTCTCCGTGAGATGTCTCAATTTAGAATCAAGAGCTCTCAAAATCTGGTTAGAGATCTCATGAAAAATCAAAAGGTCTCATCCTACGCGGACAGCCTTCAACGAATAGTTTTGCAACGGCTATTTTTCGACCCCAACGACTATTTCAGAGCTCCCAATGGCTAGAACTCTTACTCCAACCATCTCCAAAGGTATAAAAAGATGGAGAATCAATTGAAAAAAATAGAGAAAGGGATTTAAAGAGAGATTCTTTTATTTTTGATGAGGAACATTAAATATCCAAAGAAAAAAAAAGAGAAAAGTTGTGCACAGATTTTAGCGAGCCTTCAAAGCAATCTTCTCTAACATCTTCTTCATCCTCTCAAGTATAAATTGAAGAAAAGCCAAGCTTCGATCGAGCATATCATTAGCTTCTTCATTGGGATTTAAAGAGTTTTATTTCTATTTTTATTTCTATGCTGAATTTTTGTACTTATATTTTTGATTTCTTTACAAGTTTCTTTGGAGAAAGAAACTTGGGAATTAGGCCCGTCCATGTCCGAAATTGGATATTGTAGGTTTTGGTTGGTGAGCTCAAAAAACCAACTGGGTTAATAGTGATCCCGAAAAACTATTAGTAAAAGATTTTGATTGGTGCTCCAGTGAAAATCAACTAGGTTTGTTTGTGAGTTTGGAAAAATAAATATACTATAATCAAGAGTAGATTATAGTAAAATTTCCAAGAAAAGCTTGGAGAGTGGACGTAGGAGTAGGTTGCTCCAAACCACTATAAAACTTTTCGTGTGTTTTTGTTGTGCTTTCAATTCTTGCTTCACTTGCTTTATTATTTATTTAGATTAGTTTTCAAATTTTTTCATAGCATTTGCTTATCCTAAAACTACTACTACTTATATTGTTTACATTCAACCACACCACTTAAGTTAAAATCAAAGCACATACTTGTTTATAGTTAAATTTGATTAAAATTTATAAAAATCCAATTCAGCCCCTCTCTTGGGTTGCAACCTCTGGGCAATAATCTAAAATAAATCCTCATTTTGTCATACAAAATAGAGGCAATATGGCACAAATTAATATGGATAAAATAAAGGTGGCACAGATAATCTCTCTCCCAGTGTTTGAACCTTATCAAACTCCTCCATGCTTTTCTACTAAGGGTGCTCTCCAAGAGAGCGCGTGCACCCTCAATTTTCTTCATGAAATCACCTGGGGGTACGCACCCTTAGATAATCTTCAGGGGGCGCATGCCCTCTTCCTTCTTTCCTACAAAGAATGGGTCAAACGACCCTTGTCCCGATGCCCCTTGTGTGGGATTAAGACAAGCCCTGATCTCATCAAGACAAGCCTTGATTTGACCAGGACAAGCTCTGATCTAATCAAGACAAGCTCCAGTCAGACCAGGATAAATTCATACAGGGTTCTTGGATGAGCCAAATCAAATTTGACTGATTCCAGAATAATCAGAAAGTCCATAGGAGGAGAAAGTTAGGGTCAATCATATGCTAGCATAATTTTCTTGAACCTGATTGGATCAAATCCAAAACAATTGAATGAGATTAGCCTAATTGATGATATCCAGAGCCAAACTCTTGTTTGTATGATCTAGTTAAATTCAGCTCTGTATAGTAATGGGACATGTCACGATCTTCATCATCGATATCATTGAAATACCTTTTGATGGACCAAAATTCTTCTGATTTGCCTAATTGGAATCATGGATCATCAAGATAATTCTAATTAGTCCCAAAATCCACTAGTGACATCTAGCAGTATATGATGGCAATCCATTAAAATCGAATATGAACCTCTTGGTGCAGCTACCTATGTGATTAGATTTTTTTATCATGAGCCCCAACAAGATCTAGGTCAAGGTGAACTCGTTAGACCCTACACCTGTCATATGAATAAATCAATCGATTTAAGTGAAATGTGAAATCCTAATAGAAATTCTTTTTATTATTTCATACTGCTATGACCATAAGCTTTAGGACTCATTCTCATGATCATCATAGGACTACTATTCTTCTATCGAGTTTAATAGATCCCATCTTGGTGCGATCCAATTTCTACAATGAATATACTATAGCCAACATACACCTCAAGATTTCGAATGGCTAGGAGATTGAGTTATAGTATAGTCAAACTATAACACACTCAAGGTGAATTACCGATGCACCTCAGGTCAAAGAATCAAACACACAACTATAGCATCGAGCTAGTCATCAATAAGAAGGTAGACTCCCTTATGACTAGTCGAGGTGGTCATGCTTAGTGCCCTTATTCTTATTAAGTACCTGTACTCTCACTTCGATGTCTCCACACCATAGACTCAAGACTCATCTATCCTAAGAAAGCAATCGTACATCGATCTTATAGATCGATCACCACCCTCATGATGATCCTATGATTGGAAGTAGTTTATGAGTTAATTATGATAACATATGTCTTAAATTCTCAACTCTTGAGAATATATAATATCATGATCGTTAACTTAATGAATGTTTTACAAACACTTCAAATATATAATGTGATAAAAAAATAATTTTTTTATTAATTTTAAATTAAAATTATAAAAATGCTCTTAGAAAGTTTTTTACAAGTGTCGACCAATCTAGCTTTTAGGGTATACATCTAAGAAACTTCTACTTGACCTAAAGCCAATTGGCCATAAATTTAGGTACATCTTCTTAAGGTGAGCTTCAATCTTCTACTAGCCTAAAGGCTTCATCAGTGGGTTAGCCACATTGTCTACCGTGTCGACTCTCTTGATCTCAACATATCCCTTCTTGAGATAATCATTGATGAAGTAGCACCGCCACTCAATATGCTTAAACTTCTGGTGAGACCTTGACTTCTTAGCTAGAACTATGGCATCATTATTGTCGTAATATAGAGGGATGGCATCTAATGGCATTACTCCGAGCTCTATGGCAAACTTCTTGAATCAGAATGCCTCCTTCATAGCTTTCGAGATAGTGATGTACTCTACTTCTATGGTAGAGTCTGCTATCATGATCTGCTTAGAACTCTTCCAACTTATAGTACCACTATTGCATAGAAACAAACTTCTAGATGTTGACTTTCGATCATCTATATCAGATATAAAGTCTGAGTCTGTATACCCCTGAACCTAGAGTTCTCCATTACCAAAGATTAAAAACATATCCTTAGTTCTTCTCAAGTACTTTAGGATATAATTTACAAAAGTCTAGTACTCTTAGCCTAGATTTGATTGATACCTACTAGTGACACTCACAGCATGGGCGATATCAGATTGTGTGCATAGCATGGCGTACATGAGGCTCCCTATTGCCAAAGCATAAAGGATCTTGCTCATGCATTCAATCTCCTCAGGTGTGTTGGGACACATCCTTTTGGAGAGATGAATGCCATGTCTAAAGGGCACGAGTCCCCTCTTGAAGTTCTTCATACTAAACCTCTTCAGCACCTCTTCTATGTACATCTTCTGTGAGAGACCTGGCATCCTTTTCAATCTATCCCTATAGACCTTAATCCCCAAAATGAAGGATGCTTCTCCTAGTTCTTTCATAGAAAACTCCTTAGATAACCATACCTTGATCGATGTCAGCATGGGAATGTCATTTCCAATCAAGAGGATGTCATCTACGTACAATACGAGGAAGACAATAGCACTTCTACTAATCTTTTTGAACACATAGGGTTCCTCCTCATTCTTGATGAAACTAAATAATTTGATTACATTGTTGAAATGAATATTCTAGCTCTAAGATGCTTGCTTGAGTCCATAGATGGATCTTTGTAGCTTGCAGATCTTGTGATTACCATCACTAGATGTGAAACTAAAGGATTGTTCCATATAGATATCTTCCTTAAGATATCCATTTAGGAATGCCATTTTTACATCCATTTATCATATTTTATAATCAAAATATACCACAATCACAAGCAGAGTATGGATGGATTTTAGTATGACCACTGATGAGAAGGTATTTTGATAGTCAATGCCTTCACACTAATTATACCCTTTCACTACTAGCCTAGCTTTGAATATCTTCACATTTCCATCTGCACCTCTCTTTCTCTTGAAGATCCATTTACACCCAATAGGTACTATATATTTAGGTGGATCTACCAAGGTCCAGACTTGATTTGAGCATATTGAGTTAATCTCTGACTTCATTGCCTCTCACTATTTTTTGGAGTCGATATCTAATATCGCCTCATCATAAGTTTTGAGATCATCATCATGAATCCCATTTTTCATGAGGAACATTTTCTCTACATCCTTAAAAATAGTACCTAAGTACATCTCAGGAGAACAAGAAGCCCTACTTGATCTACAAGGTAGAGGAGGTAGTGTGTGGATTGGCTTAGATTGACTGGATTTCTTAGGTTCCTTATTTCATTGCTCTTTGGAGACTTTCTCCTTAAGCCTAATCTATCTTTCGATCCCACCATCTTGAATAAATTATTTTTTAAGAAAAATGGCGTATCGACTCATAATCATATTATGGTCTTTCAGAAGGTAGAAATAATATTCTAACAACTCTTTAGGATATCCTATAAATTAAGCTCTAAGGGATCTAGATTTTAATTTGTTTGCCTATTGTCTCTTGATATGAGCCAGACAATCCTAAATTTTAAGATGACTTAGACTTGGCTTCTTACCATGTCATATATCTTAGACTTGGCTTCTTACCATGTCATATTTCATATGGTATGGTAGAAATGGTTTTAGATAGAAACCTATTCAGTAAGTAAATAGTTGCCATTAAACTATATCTCCAAAGAAACTTAAGAAGGTCGGTGAAGCTCATCATGGATCAGACCATATCCAATAGGTCCGGTTTCTCTATTCTAAAATCCCGTTGAGTTGAGATGTTCTAAGTAGAGTCCATTGTGAGACTATGCCATTGTCCTTAAGATTGTTTAAAAATTTTTGATTAAGGTATTCACCTTCTCGATCTGATTGAAGAACCTTAATGAACTTTTTAATTTGCTTTTCCACTTCATATCTAAATTTTTTGAACTTTTTAAAGGCTTCAGATTTATGTCGCATTATATACATATATCCATACTGAGATAGATCATTAGTAAAGATAATAAAGTAGATAAAGTTACCTTTAGTCGGCACATCGAATGGGCCGCACACATCTGTATGTACCATAAAAAGTAGGTCTGTGGTCCTTCTCCATGTCCTACAAAGGGTAGCTTGGTCATTTTGCCTTGAAGGCATGACTCATAAATCGGATATGACTTGAAAGTCAATGGATCCATTAGTCTGGATTTCTTCAATTTATTAATCTTGTCTTCAGCTATATGACCTAGCCTAAGGTGCCATAGATAGCTTTTATTTAGACTATCTCTAGGTCATTTTGATCCTATGGCATTCACGTTTTGCTTAACATTGTAAATAAAAATATCTACATATAATTGATAGAGACCGTTAATTAAGAAACCACTTGTAATTTTATTTTTTTCAAAAAGAATTATACAATGATTCTTAAAGAAACTAATTACATAGTTCTCATGTGCCATGTATGAAATAGAATTCAAATTCCTACTTGCAGCAGGTACATAATAATAATCTCTAAGTACTAAGAAATCTCTAGATGGTAGTCATAGAGGATAGATCCCCACGGCCATAGCAGCAACTCTTATCCTATTTTTGATGTGCAGGATCATCTCACCTTCCCTCAGCCTCCTACTATCATCAAGATCCTGCATAAAAGTGTACAAATGAGCACTAGAATCAAGCATCCAACTAGATACAGAAGAAATTATAAGGTTAGTCTCAATGATGAGCATATCTTTAGAAGGTTCTCCTTCCTTCTTATTTTTTAGATTGGCCAGGCATGTAGGGCAGTTCTGCTTCCAATGGCCATCAAAGTTGTAGTAGAAATACTTTTCTTTTTCCAGGGCCTTCTTCTTCGACTTGCCCTTCTTCTTCTTCTTCTCTATTTTCTGCTTCTTCACAGACTTCTTCTTCTTTCTAAAAGACTTTTTCTTGAAAGAAGTTTGCTCCATAACCAGAATTGAGCTTTTTGAGCTCTTCAAAGTTTGCTCAACAATGATCAATATATTCATCAACTCAACCAAGGTGTACTGGAGCTTGTTCATATGAAAGTTCATAATGAACTACCTATACGAATCAATCAAGGACTACATAATTAATTAATTTGCAAATTCTTGTCTACCAAAATATCGAGCTTCTCAAGCTCTTCTAGGTCCTTGATCATTGTCAGGCAATGATCTTGGACCGACTTTTCATCACGTATCTATGCCTTAAAAGGTCTCCTCAAGACTTGATAACGTGCTATGCGACTTTATTCACCATACAACTTTTATAGGCGAGCTAATATTTGGTGTGCAATCCTAATATCCTTATATTGGTACTGTAACTCATTAGACATTGAGCCCAACATATAGCACCTGACCATATTGTCATCGTCCAACCACTTTTCATGAGATGCTTTCTAATCAGTGGTCAGATGGGTTGGGAGAGTGGAAAGTTCCTGATCAAGCACATAGATCAGCTTTTCAAAACTCAAAATAATTTTTAAGTTCCAGAGTCAATCCTTATAATTAGGTTCGATCAATCTATGGGTATCTAGGATTCGGGCTAGGAGATTTGATGCAAATATTTTTTTGTAGAGAGTCAAAGTTTCTAGTTAGATTTATAATTAACTTAATTAATTAATTTATTAATTTTACTTTTAAATAAATTTAGGCTTTCACTATTTTCTTGAATTCCTATACTCCCTTAGTAGAGATGCAAAAACCTCCATAATCAAAGATTTTTAGTGGGTGGTGCGGTCCCATCGACTGGCTCATCACCTCGTCTAATAATTATTGGTGATGGGTCAGTCGATGAGTGGACAACTCTTGTCTAATATTTTTCTAACTATGGTGCACCCAAACTTGATCTCTAATTCATGAAGCTCACCATGCCTGAAATATTACTTCACTTCTTAGTTAAGTTAAACCCATCATTTACACAAACTAGATTCTTGATTGCGACCCTCATTGTATCCAAAATATTGAGCCCAACCCATCCTCCAATCTATAGCATCCTATACCTAATAGATGTGGTTGTATCTTTCCGGTGTAACTAAACAACTATATCCAGTCAAGAATAATCAATCCTAAGAAGGGCCTATACATCTACAACAATGGAAGATCAACGACTTAATATTTTCTTAGGAAGATTTTAATTTAGGTCTCTTAAACTCGACTAGTTATAATAATTATGACTAACCTAGTGGCATTGGTTAGCTTGAATCATTAGCCATCTCAAATTAGAACTGGATTGACCCAAATGGCCAGGTAAGTAAGATTGGTGAGAGAAATATGCTATTAACTCACCACGAACACATTCAAATTGAGTAGCTCCTAATTAAAGACCATCAATAATATTTGCTGAACTTATCTTAGACACCAAATTATCAAACCAGAATTGATTGGGTTAGTCTACAATCTAGGCTCGAATCACAGAGTCAAATTAGGTCTTAAAGTGGTCGACCACATGTGACTGTGAGTTGACCTTGACCAAGACTTACATTTAATGGGTTAATTAAATCTAGGCACTCTTGATCCCACCTAACCAACTCTTAATTCGGTTTGATCAACCACTAGACCTAATCAAGCTACCCATATTCGAACCCATGTTTTATGGTATCTTAGATCTGAAAATTCTCAATTTTTAAATCTAATTTATTTCATAAACTTAATTCTTAATTAAGTCAAAACATAGTTCAAGAATAAAGCATGTAAGGATTTTAGGATTTTTGGATCTAGGGTTTTGTAGAAAAGTATGTTTTGTTTTTTGATTAAGGACAAACACGTAGCATCCCTACACGCCATAAGAGCATCCCATCGAATGCAAAGCGAGAGCCTTTAAATCCTTCTTACTCTTATGACCGAACGGCTAAGGAGAATGCCTTAATCAAAAATTTAAACTATACTATAAAATAATTAGACCTAATATATATAACTCTTATGTGATTAAAGATCTAATCTACACATGCTTTGCATACATCTCATGTATTATTTTTAAACATGCATCTCATGCATCAGATCTGATTATATCTCATATAATCATTAAAAAATTAAATGAATATTTTATAAAAAATTTAAATCTAGACTATCATGACATAGAATTATAAATGTAGTCTAGACATGCATTGCATATATTATATATATATGAAAATTCAAAATGCATCTTATGATTTCAGATCTGATTACATCTCATGTAACATCTAAAAATTTTTTTGCTCATATTAAAAAAAAGGTATCAGATCTAATCTAAAATAGATCTAGAACCAGATACCATGCTCTGATATCAATTGAAGAAAATTAGATCTAATCTAAAATAGATCTAGAACTAGATACCCTACTCTGATACTAGTTGAAGGAAAAACTTAGTTCCTTGCTGCAAGATCAATCTGATCAGATCAGACTTGTAGCAAATTTTTTTAAAAATTTTTTTGGGATTTGATTAGATCTGAGAGTTCCTAAATCTGATTAAATTAATCTAAAAATTAAAATTAAAATTAAAATAATGATAATGATTATCACCTGATTGGATGAATTGTTCATCCTGCAGCGATGATCTGATGATGATGAGGTTCCAATGCTAGCCACGCACGTGCCCAGCCTCTTTCGGTGTCTACTCAGATCAGATCTGGAGGTCTTCTCTTTTTGGATCTAATCTTAGAAATTCTAATCTCATATTTTTATGGTACACCTTCGACCCGATCTCTAGCAATAGAACGATGATCTCATGATCGGGATCTCCTATATTTGATCTTTGCAACAGCAGGACCTTGATCTTTCCTTGCCGATTCACCCAACTCCTAGGGCATGGAGAAGAGGGAGAGGATCAGGAAGATGGCATGGGAGATGGAGGGAGAGACAAAGTGCTAGTGTTGGAATTAAAATTGATCAAACAGCTTTGATTTAGGTCCCTTTTATAGACCATATGAAACCCTGGAGTCCTAGAACCTTAAGCAAACACTTTGCTTAAAGCAGAAGGACTCCCTTGAATTTCTCCACACCACATCTAAAATAAATTCTCATTTTGTCATACAAAATAGAGAAAATATGATGTCAATTAATATGGATAAAATAAAGGTGTAGCAAATAATCTTCCTCTTAGAGTTTGAACCTTTTCAAACTCCTTCATGCTTATCTACTAAGGGTGCATGCCAAGAGAGGGCATACACCCTCAATTTTCTTCATGAAATCACCTGGTGGTGCATGCCCCTAGATAATCTCCAGGGGGTGCATGCCTCCTCCCTTCTTTCTTGCAAAGAATAGGTCAAATGATCCTTGTCCTGATGCCCCTTGCATGGGATTAAGACAAGCCCTAATCTTATCAAGACAAGCCTTGATCTGGTCAGGACAAGCTCTGATCTTATCAGGATAAACTACAGTTAGATTAAGATAAATCCATTGGGATTTATGGATGAGCCAAATCAAATTGGACTGAGTCCAAACCAACTAAAAAGTCCGTAGGAGGAGAAAGTCAGGTCCAATCATGTGCTAGCATGATTTTCTTGAACTTGATTAGATCTAATCCAAATCAATCAAACTAGGTTAGCCTAATTGATGACATCCAGACCCAAATCCTTGTTTATATGATCCAATTAGGTTCAATTTTATATGGTAATGAGACATGTCACAATCTCCATCATTGACATCATCAAAATATCTTTTGATGGATCAAAATTCTTCTGATTTGTCCAATTAGAATCATCGATCATCAAAAAAATTCTAATTGATCCCTAAATCCACCAATGATACAAGTAGTATGTGGTGGCAACCCATCAGAATTGAATACGAATCTCTCGATGTAGATACCTATGCGATTGAATTCTTCTATCATGAGTCCCAATAGGATCTGGGTCAAGGTGAACTCATCAGACCCTACACCTATCATATAAATAAAACATTCGATTCAAGTCCGATGTGAAACATAATAGAAACTCCTTTCTATTATTTCACACTACCATGGCCATGGCTTTTAGAACTCAATCTCATAATTATCATAGGACTATTCCTCTATCCAGGTTGATAGATCCCATCTTGGTGCGATCTAGTTCCTACAATGAACATGCTATAGCCAACATGCACCTTAGCATTCCAAATGGCTAGAACACCAAGTTATAGTATAGTCAAATATAACACACTCAAGGTGAATTATCGATGCACGTCAAGTCAAAGAATTAGACACACAACTGCAGCACCGAGCTAGTCGTCGATGAGAAGGTAGACTCCCTTATAACTACTCGAGGTGGTCATGCTTAGTACTCTTGTTCTCAATAAGTATCTGTACTTTTGCTTCGGTGTCTTCATACCATAGACTCAAGACTCATCTATCTTAAGAAAGCAATCATACATCGATCTTTCAAATCGATCACCATCCTCGTGATGATCCTACGATCAGAAGCAATTTATGAGTTAATTATGTAACACATTTCTTAAATTCTCAACTCTTGAGGATATGTGTTATCATGCTCATTAACTAAATAGATGTATTGAAGAAAAATCTTATTTTCTACCGTAGGATCATCCAAATGTGATCAAATCTGAAGCAAATTTTTCTACAAAAATTTTTATGATCTAATCAGATCTAAGAGTTTTCAGGTCTGATTGAGCTGATCAAATAATAAAAATATTAAAAATAAAATTAAATCAAATTTAATTTAAGTACTTGATTGGATAATCTAATTATCCTACAATGATCTTGATAGTTCCTAAGGTTCTAGAATGAGCCACCCTCACGCCTGGCCTCTATCGATATCCACTCAGGCAGGATATGGACGTTTTCTCCTCATGAATCTTTTTTCAAAAGATCATATCTAAATCTGATTTGTAGATCTTTCAAAAGGATCTTAAATATTGCATGCTCGTCTCATGAACATCGTGGCGTAGATGCTGAATCTTGTGCCAAAATTCTTGGACCTTCTTCTCTGATTTGTGCCCAAATTTTGGCATGTAAAAGACGGAGAGAGAGGATCAAAGGGGGTGAGGGATATGATAGGGGTGACAGCAACTTGGGCATGAAAAATATTTCATACGATGAATGCTCTTTGGCATGAGAAAGGATTTTAATCCTGTACACCATCTAAGAGTCCCTCTTTGACCAAATAACCAATTATTTGATCAAAAAGACTTTAGGGATTAATCTCCATGTCAAATATCAGATCTCTATCAAGTTTTGATGCCAAAAAACCCTCTAAAATTGGTGACAAGAGAAGATAAGGAAGAGTCCATTATGCCTAGGACTCTTTCCTCAAGAGTTTGATCTAAATCAAACTCTATCAAAACCTAATCAAAGCACCACCAAAAATTACAAAATTTGGCACACTCAAAGAATGAGTTGAGCTTTATTACATATCCAAAAATCAAAGCAAAATGATTTCTAGAAGCATTTGATCAGGTGACCCTCAATTCTCTCAAATAGGTCAACTTTTGACCCTAGTCTAATTGCACTAGGAATAGATTTAATTTCTATAATTAATCTAATCTAGACTGATTCTAGTCAGTTGAAAATAAACACATTTAAGATATAGGAATGAGTTAAATAAAATTTGACTTAATTGTGATGAATCAGAATGATTATAGAAGGAGAAAGTCTGGCTCAATTGTGTGCTAGCATGATTACCTTAAATCTGATTGGATCTAATCCAAATCAATCGAACTGGATTAGCTTAATTGATGACATCCAAATCTAAACCCTTGTTTGTATGATCTAATTAGATTCTATTCCATATGGTAATGAGACATATTGCAATTTCTATCATCAACATCATCAAAGCACCTTTCGATGGACCAGAATTTTTCTAATTCATATAATTAAAATGATCGATCATCAAAATCATTCTAATTGCTTCCAAAATCCACTAGTGACACCTAGCAGTATATGGTGATAATCCATTAGAACTGAAATTGAACCTCTCAGTGTAGCTACCTATGTGATTAGGTTCTTCTATCTTGAGCCTCAACAGGATTAGGGTTAAGATGAACTCGTCAAACCCAACATCTGTCATATGAATTAATCATTTGATTTGAGTCCAATATGAAATCCTAATAGAAACTCTTTCTATCATCTTCACACTGCTATGGCCATGGGCTTAAGGACTCAATCTCATGATTATCAAAAAGCTACTCCTCATCTACCGAGGTAGATAGATCTTCTATTGGTGCAATCTAATTCCTACAATGAACATGCTATAGCCAACATACACTTTAGGATTTTGAATGGCTAGGAGACTGAGTTATGGTGTAATCAAACTATAACACCCTCAAGATGAACTACCGATGCACACTTAGGTCAAAAAATCAGACACACCACTGCAGCATCAAGCCAGTCATTGACGAGAAGGTAGACTTCCTTATGACTGCTCAAGGTAGTCACGCTCAGTGCCCTCATTCTCTAACGAGTACCTATACTCTCGCTCCAATGTCTCCACATCGTAGACTTAAAACTCATCTATCCTAAGAAAGTGATCATACACCAACCTTCCAAATCGATCATCATCATCGTGATGATCCTACGGTTGGAAGGAGTTTATGAGTTAATTATGAAAATTCATGTCTTAAATTTTCAACTTTTGAAAATATGAATTGTCATTACCATTAAGTCAATGGATATATCACAGACACTTTAAATACATACAATGATAGAACATAATTTTTTTATTAATTTATAATCAAAATTATAAAATTATTCTTTGAAGTGTATTATAAGTATTTAGCCAATCTGACTTCTAGGACACACATCTAACAAACTCCCACTTAACCTAAAGCCAATTGACTACAAATCAAAGTCCCATCTTCTCAAGATGGGCTTTGATCTTCTGCTGGCTTAATGGCTTTGTCAGTGGGTTAGCCGCATTGTTTGCGAAGTCGACTCTCTTGACCTCGACGTATTCCTTCTTGAGGTAATCGTGGATGAGGTGGTACCACTGCTCAATGTACTTAGATTTTTGGTGAGACTCAGCTTCTTAGCTAGGGTTGTGGTGCCATTGTTATCGCAATACAAAGGAACAGCATCTGATGGCATCATTTCGAGCTCTATGGCAAACTTTTTGTACCAGAATGCCTTCTTTGCAACCTCCGATGTAGCGATGTACTCTACTTGCATGGTGGAGTTTGCTATCATTGTCTGCTTGGAACTCTTCTAACTGACAGCTCCACCTTTATAAAGAAAAAACTTTTAGATGTCGACTTTAGATCATCTATGTCGGACATAAAATCCAAGTCTGTATATCCCTGGACCAAGAGTTCTTCATTATCAAAGACTAGAAATATATCCTTAGTCCTTCTTAAGTATTTAAGGATACATTTTATAAAAGTCTAGTATTCTTCATCTAGATTCGACTAATACCTACTCGTGAAACTCACAACATGAGCAATATCAGATCATGTACATAGCATGGCATACATGAGGCTCCCTATTGCTGAAGCATAAGAGATCTTGCTCATGCATTCAATCTCCTCAGGTGTGCTAGGGTACATCTTTTTAGAAAGATGAATGCCATGTCTAAAGAATACCAATCTCCTCTTAGAGCTTTTGTGCAGAATCTCTTCAGCACCTCCTCTATAGATCTTAATTCTCAGAATAAAGGATGCCTCTCGTAGATCTTTCATGGAAACCTTAGACAACCATATTTTGACTATAGTCAATATGGAAATATTATTTTCAATTAGGAGGATGTCATTTACGTATAGTATGAGAAAGACAACAGCACTCCCACTAACCTTTTTGAAAATACAGGGCTCCTCCTTATTTTTAATGAATTCAAATAATTTGATTACATCATTGAAACGAGCATTCTAGCTTTGAGATGCTTGCTTAAGTCCATATATGGATCTTTGTAGCTTGCATACCTTGTGATCATCATCAATGTATGTGAAACCTAATGACTATTCCATATAGATATCTTCCTCAAGATATCCATTTAAGAATACCATTTTCATGTCCATCTACCATATTTTGTAATTAAAATAGGCTGCAATAGCAAGCAATGTGCGGATGGATTTGAGCATGGCTATGGCGAGAAGGTATCCTGATAGTCAATGCCTTCATGCTGACTATATCCTTTCGCTACGAGCCTTGCTTTGAATGTCTCTACATTCCCATCGATACCTATCTTTCTCTTGTAAATCCATTTACACCCAATAGGTACTATACCTTTAGGTGGATCTATCAAGATCCAGACTTGGTTTGAGCATATTGAATCAATCTCTGACTTCATTACCTCTAACCATTTCTTAGAGTTGATATCTGATATTGTCTCATCATAGATTTTGGGATCATCACCATGAACCTTATTTTTTGTGAGAAACATTTTCTATACATGCTTTGAAATAGTACCTAAGTACCTTTCAGGAGGATGAAAAATTCTATTTGATCTATGAGGTGGAGGTAGTTTTTGGGTTGTCTCTAACTAATTGGGCTCCATAGGTTCCTTAGCTCATTTCTTATTGGAGACTTTCTCCTCGAGTCTAATCTATCTTTCTATGCCACCATCTTGAATAAACTATTTTTCAAAAAATATGGTGTGTCAACTCACAATCACATTGTGATCTTTCGAAAGATAAAAATAATATCTTAATGACTCTTTAGGATATCTTATGAACCGAGCTCTAAAAGATCTAAACTCTAACTTGTTCTTCTGCTGTCTCCTGATATGGATTGAATAATCTCAAATTTTGAAATGACTCAAACTTGGTTTCTTACCATGCCATATCTCATACAGTGTGGTAGGAATGGTTTTAGAGAAAATCCTATTCAGTTAATATATAGTAATCATCAGACTATGTTCCCAAAGAAACTTAGGAAGGTTCGTAAAACTCATCATGGATCGGACTATATCTATTAGGATCCGATTTCTCCATTCTGAAATCTTGTTGAGTTGAAGCATTCTAGGTGCAGTCCATTGAGAGATTATGCCATTATCCTTA
Source organism: Cocos nucifera (assembly GCA_006176705.1). Lineage (NCBI taxonomy): Eukaryota > Viridiplantae > Streptophyta > Magnoliopsida > Arecales > Arecaceae > Cocos > Cocos nucifera. Next base: position 112,495 of record QRFJ01003635.1, read on the forward strand.
AGATAGTCTAGAAACTCTCAACAAAGATATTCTCCTCCTTGATCTAATCAAAGAATCTTAATGAATTTTTTGCTTGTTTTTCTACTTCGAGTCTGAATTTTTTGAACTTTTCAAAGGCTTCAGACTTATGTCATATCAAATACACATATCCATACCGAGATAGATCATCAGTAAAGATGATGAAGTAGACATAATTATCTTTGACCGACATATCTAATGGGCTGCACACATCAGTATGTACTAGGATAAGTAGGTCTGTGGCCCTTTTTCCATGTCCTACAAAAGAGAGCTTGGTCATGTTGCCATGAAGGCATGATTCATAAATCAAATATGACTCCGAAGTCAACGAACTCAATAGTCCAAATTTCTTCAATTTGTTAACCATATCTTTAGCTATATGACCTTGCCTAAGGTGTCAAAGATACCTATCATTTAGACTATCCTTAGCTCACTTTGATCCTATGGCATTCACGTTTTGCTCGATATTAAAAATAGAAACATCAATATATAACTGATAGAGATAATTTATAAGAAAACTACTTGTAATTTTATTTTTTTATAAAGAATATTATAATGGTCCTTAAGAAAATTAATTACATAGTCTTTTTGTGCTAAATAGAAATCAAATTCCTACTTACTGTAGGCACATAAAAATAATCTCTAAGAACTAAATCTAATCCTGATGGTAGTCGAAGAGGATAGGTTCCTACGCCCACAGCAGTAACTCTTGCTCCATTTTCGATGCGTGGATCATCTCACCATTCCTCAGCCTCCTGCTATCCTTAAGACCCTACATAGAAGTGCACAAGTGAGCACTAGAACTAGAGTCAAGCATCCAACTGGACACAGAAGAAATCATAAGGTTAGATTCTATAATGAGCATGCCTCCAGAAGGATCTGCCTCCTTCTTGTTCTTCAGGCTAGCTAGGTAAAGAGGGCAATTCTGCTTCTAGTGGCTATCTATATTGCAATAGAAATATGTTTCCTTATCAACGACCTTCTTCTTCAGCTCTGCCTTCTTCTTCTTCCCATTTTCCATATTCTGCTTCTTCACAAATTTCTTCTTCTTCCTAAAAGACTTTCTCTTGAAAGAAGTCCACTCCATAGCAACCACTGAGCTCTTTGAACTTTTCACAGAGAGCTCAGTAGTAACCAGCATGTTCATAAGTTCAGCCAAGATATTTTGAAGTTTATGCATGTGGTAGTTTATGATGAACTATCCATATGCATCAGTCAAGGACTATAGAATTATATCAATCTACAGATCTTGATCTAACTTAACTTTAAGCTTTTCAAGCTCTTCTAAGTTCTTGATCATCATCAGACAATGATCTTGGACCAACTGTCTATCATGTATCTGAGTCTTAAAAAGTCTCTTAGTGACTTGATATTTGACTGCACGACTCTATTTACCAAACAACTCTTATAGGTGAGCCAATATTTGATGGTTAGTCTTAATATCTTCATGTTGGCATTGGAGCTCATCAGACATCGAGCCCAACATGTAATACCTAGCTTTGTTATCTTCATCCATCCATTTTTTTAGAGATGCTCTCTAATTAGCAGACAAATGGGCTAGTAAATTGGAAGGATCCTGTTCTAACACATGAGTCAATTTCTCATAATCCAAAACTATTTTAAAGTTTTGAAGCCAATCCTTGTAGTTAGATCTGGTCAGTCTATGGGTATCCAGGATATAGGCTAGTGGGTCGAACGTAGATATTTTTCTGTAGAGAGTCAAAATTTTTAGTTAGATTTTGTAATTAGACTTAATCAATTTATTTAAAAATTTTATTTTTAAATAAATTAGACTACCACTATTTACTCAAATCACTATACTTTCTTAATACAGATGCAAAAATTTTCATGATTATATTTTTCTAGTGGGTGGTGCGGTCCCACAAACTGGCTCACCACCTCACCTAACAATTATTGATGATGGATCAATCGATGAGTGGACAACTCTTATCCAATGATTCTCTAATCATGGTGTACCCAAACCTAATCTCTAATTCATGAAGCTCACCATGTCCGAAATATTACTCCACTCCTTAGTTAAGTCAAACCCACCATTTGCATGAATTAGATTTCTGATAGAATCTCTGACCGCATCCAGAATATTGAGCCTAACCCATCATACAACCTATAGCATCCAATGCCTAATAGACATGGTTGTATCTTTTTGATGCAACTAAACCAATATATCCTATCGAGAATAATCAATCCCGAAAAGGATCCGCATATCTATAATGATGGAAGATCTTTGACTTAATAATTTCTTAGGAAGATTTAATTTAGGTCACTTTAAACTTGACTTGACTTAGTCATAACAATTATGACTAACCTACTGGCATGGGTTGGCTCAAATTATTAGCCAGGAAAGTAAGACTGGTAGAAGGGATATGCCATTAACTCAATAAGAACACATTCAGATCGAGTAGCATCCAATTAAAAACCAATCGATCGTATCTGCAAGACTTATCTTAGATACCAAATTATCAAATCAAAACCAATCGAATTAGCCTACAATCTAGGCTCAAATCGTGGAGCCAAATTAGGTCTTCACTTGATTGAGTCACATCTCAATGTGATTCGATCTTGACCTAGACTTAATCCTATTAGGCTGGTCAATTCTAAGCTTTCTTTGATTCCACCTAACCAACTCTTGATTTAGTTTGATCAACCACTAGACCTAATTGAGGTACCCAAGTCCGAACCCAATTTTATGAAGATGTCTTAGATCTAAAAATTTATAATTTTTAGACCTAATTAATTTCATAATCTTAATTTTTAATTAAGTTTGGGTTCATGAACAAAAGATGTATCAAAATTCTAGAGTTTCAGGATCTAGGATTTTGTAGAAAATAAGTTCTAATTTTTTATTAAGGATGAAAGCGCAGCATCCCTACACATCATAAGAACATCCCATCGAATGGAAGGAGAGGGTCTTTAAATTCTATTTTGTTCTTATGACTGGACAGCCAAGGGGGACACCTTAATCAAAAATATATTTTCTAAAATAAAATAAGTTAGATCTAAATCATATATCACATATACAATCAAAGATCTAACATATACATGCCTTGCATACATTTCATGTATCATAACTCAATTAACCATGCATGCTTTCAGATCTAATATATCACATATTATATCTAAAAAATAAAATTTTAAATTTGATCATATCAAAATAAAATTATTCTAGATATTTTATAGAACTATTCTATAACTAGTCTAAGCATGCATCTTTCCTATCTCATATTAATAAATTAAAAATTAAAAACTCTATTTTCTATTTTTTAGATCTGGTTACAATAATTATAATATTAAAAAAATAAAAATAAAAATAAAATAGATCTAAAATTATATTTAATCATATTAACAATATGATTATACTAGACTATACATAAAACTATTATATTTCTAGTCTAGTCATGCATCTCATACATTATAGATCCGAATCATATAATTTTTAATTTTTTGATTTTAAATCTAATCATATCTAATGTGATATCTAAAATCCTTTAATATTAGATCATAAATAAAAATTTAATCAAATTTCAAGTAGATCTGAAGAACTGCTCATTTGGCTCTGATATCATTTGAAGAAAAATCTTATTTTCCGTCGTAGGATCATCCAGATCTGATCAGATCTTAAGTGGATTTTTGCACAAAAAATTTTATGATCTGATCAAATATAAGAGTTCTCATATCTGATTAAGATAATTTGATATTAAAAAAATAAAAATTAAATTAAATTAAATTTAAGTATCTAATTGGGTAATCTATTCATCCTATAATGATCTTGATCGTTCCTAAGATTCTGGAATGAGCCACGCACGCATCTAGCCTCTACCAATATTCACTCAGGCAAGATCTAGACATCTTCTCCTCATGAATCTTTTTTTAAAAGATTAGATCTAAATTTGATATGTAAATCCTTCAAAAGGATCTTAAATGTTGCATGCTCGTCTCACGAACACAATTGCGTAGATGCTAAATCTTGTACCAAAATTTTTAGACCTTCCTCTCTGATTTGTGTCCAACTTTTGGCATATAGAAGAGGGAGAGAGTGTGGATCAAAGGGGGTGAGGGATATGAAAGGGGAGATAGCAACTTGGGCATGAAAAATATTTCATGCGATGAATGCTCTTTGGTGTGAGAAAGGGTTTTAATCCTATGCACCATCTAAGAGTCCCTCTTTGACCAAATAACCAATTATTTGATCAAAGAGAGTGTAGGGATTAATCTCCATGTCAAATACTAGATCTCTATCTAGTTTTGATGCCAAAAAGCCCTCTAAAATTGGTGACAAGAGAAGATAAGGAAGAGTCCATTGTGCCTAGGACTCTTTCCTCAAGAGTTTGATCCAAATCAAACTCTATCAAAACCCAATCAAAGCACCATCAAAAATCACAAAATTTGGTACACCCAAGTGTGACTTGAGCCCTATCACATATCCAAAAATTAAAATAAAATAATTTTTAAAGAATTTTCTAGAAGCATTTGATCAGGTGACCCTCAATTCTCTCAAATAGGTCAACTTTTGACCCTAGTCCAATTGCACTAGGAATGGATTTAATTTCTATAATTAATCTGATCTGAACCAATTTTAGTTAGATGAAAATAAATTCATTCAAGATACATGAATGAGTTAAATCAAATTTGACTCGATTACGATAAATCAAAAAGATTACAGAAGGAGAAAGCCTGACTCAATCATGTGCTAGCACGATTATCTTGAACCTAATTGGATCTAATGCAAATCGATCAAACTAGATTAGCTCAATTAATGACATCCAGATCCAAATCTTTATTTGTATGATCCAGTTAGATTTAATTTCATATGGTAATGAAATATGCTGTGATCTCTATTATCGACATCATCGAAACACCTTTCGACGGATCAAAACTTTTTTGATTCATACAATTAGAATGATTGATCATCAAAATCATTCTAATTGCTCTCAAAATTCATCAATGATACCTAACAGTATATGATAGCAACCCATCAAAATTGAAAGCAAACCTCTCAGTATAGCTATCTGTATAATTGGATTCTTCTATCTTGAGCCCTAACGGGATCAGGGTTAAGGTGAACTCATCAAACCCAATATCCATCATATGAAATAATTATTTGATTCAAGTTCGATGTGAAACCCTAATAGAAACTCTTTCTATCATCTTCACACTGCCATGGCTATGGGATTAAGGACTCAATTCCATGATTATCATAGGGCTACTTCTCATCTACCGAGGTAGATAGATCCCCTATTGGTGCAATCCAATTCCTATAATGAACATGCTATAGCCAACATACACCTCAAGATTTTGAATGGCTAGGAGACTGAGTTATGGTATAGTTAAACCTATAACATCCTCAAGATGAACTATCGATGTACCTCAGATCAAAGAATCAGACATACCACTACAGCATTGAGCCAGTCATCGATGAGAAGGTAGACTTCCTTATGATTGCTCGAGATGGTCATGCTCAGTATCCTTGTTCTCTAACGAGTATCTGTACTCTCACTCTAATATCTCCACACTATAGACTTAAGACTTATCTATCCTAAGAAAGCGATCGTACACTAACTTTTTGGATCAATCACCATCCTCGTGATGATCCTATGATCGGAAGCAGTTTATGAGTTAATTATAAAAATTTATATCTTAAATTTTTAACTTTTGAAAATATAAATTATCATTACCATTAACTCAAAAGATGTATCATAGATATTTTAAATACATACTATGATAGAAAATAATTTTTTTATTAATTTATAGTCAAAATTATAAAATTATCCTTAGAAGTGTATTATAAGTGTTTAGCCATCTGGCTTCTAGGGAACATATCTAACATGTATTACAGACACTTTAAATATAAAATATGATAGAAAATAATTTTTTTATTAATTTTAAGTTAAAATTATAAAAATACTTCTAGAAAGTATTTTACAAGTATCTGTCAATTTGGCTTTGAGGACTCACATCTAACAACTACCGAGGTTGGACAAAATGCGGTCTCACCCAAATGGTGCAATCCTAATAAATATTGCTTATTTCATCATTATCACGATCACAATACTAAAGAATATATTTAGCTCCAGAATGAAATTGAGGCACTATTTAGGCAAGGTTGGCTAGATCAATTTCTATGATGTCGGCCTAAAAGAAGGAAGGATCTGCCGAGAGCTCTCCTACAGCCAGAACCATCTTAGAGGGAAGAACCATAAGGAGATCGGCCCCCATGTGGAATCATCAATGCAATCGCTGGGGGACATCAGTAAGAAAAGGTCAATGATTGTGTTGATGATTCTAAGTGGAGGTCGGTCTCCTTGTGGTTCTTCCTTCCAAGGTGGTTTTGCTTATGAAAGAGCTCTCAGCCGATCCTCCCTTCTCTCAGGTCGATATTGTAGAAATCGATCCAACTGACCTTGGATGATCAGCTCCTCAATTTCATCCTAAAGTTGAATACATTCTTTAGTAACGTGATCATGGTCATGATGATACAGGCAATACTTGTTCGGATTGCATCTATTTTGATGAGACCACATCTTATTTGGCCTCGGCAGTTACTCAATTTTCATTAACACTTGAGTCTTTGGAGTATTTGAGAGAGAATAGTTATTGAATCTTCTAGGAGGGGGGCTTCACCACATCCTTCGATTTAGGCTTCTTGGTCAATGAGTTCGAGATGGAGTTCGGGCTTGTCTGCATTCATAAGAGATTTTAGAATGCGGTTGAGCTTCGTTTGACTTTCTATAGGTACAGACTTGCTAGATTCTTTCATCTACTGCTCTTCTATAGCTTCATCATGTTGAAGCTTGAAAGTTTTCTCAGCTCAAGCATAACCTTCTGCTTAAGCTAGCATGTTGGCGAAGTCCCAAGGATACTTCTTCTCTAGTATAAGAGGAGGAGATCATTCTTTAGAAGGCCATCCTTCAAAGTAGCCATAGTAATAGATTGGTCCAGATAAATATAGAGTCAGAGAAGTCAGAGGAGATCAGGCCCTAGCATGTCATTGTTATACAATTACTTTGCAAGGAGGAAAATAGCCCAAAATTTGTCTAGTGAATGGGCTTGACATTCGTGATGATTTGAATGAGGAATGGGGAGAAGCAATTGACGATCTTATCATAATGAGGACCACATAGTTCAGATCGGCTCAAATTTAGAAGAAGAGGTTAAAAGGCAGCTTGTCACCTTTCTACGAAGAGCACTAATATTTTTGTTTGGATTCTTGCAGATATACCTGAGATTGATGCAGCAGCAATGGTACATCACCTAGGTGTGGACCACAAGCATCGACGTGTGAAGCAGAAGAAGTGTAGCTTTGCACTTGAATGATAGAAGGCAATTGTGGATGAGGTAGACAAACTTCTCAAAGCCAACTTCATCCAGGAGGTATCCCACCCAAATTGGATCGCTAATATGGTTCTTGTCAAGAAAGCAAATGGCAAATGAAGGATGTGCATCGACTTTACTAATCTAAATAAAGCCTATCCAAAAGATAGCTATCCTTTATCTAGAATTGGTCAACTGGTAGATGCAACTTTAGGCCATGAGCTCCTCACCTTCATGGATACCTTCTTAGGCTATAACTAAATCTGGATGGTACCTGAAGATGAGGAGAAAACTTCTTTTATTACTGATCGTGGTCTTTATTGTTACAGGATTATGCCTTTTGGACTCAAGAATACAGGTGCAACTTATCAACTCCTGATGAATAAAATCTTCAAGAAGCAGATTGACTACAAAATAAGATAAGATGTTTGTGGACATTTGGATTAGTGCATCCACCACCACATGAGCTTTTACATGATGATAATTAATGGTACAGTCATAATCTTTGATAAGTTCAATCCACCTCTGTTGTCTAAGGTTCAACTCCTAAGTTAGTACATATTTTAGACTTTTATGGTCAGTAAATATCTGGCACCTTTTCCCATATAGATAATGCCTCCATATCTTAAGTGCAAATACAACTACAGCAAGTACCAAGTCATGGGTAGGATAACTCAATTCATGTGGTCTAAGTTATCGAGAAGCATAAGCAATTACCTTTCCTTGTTGTATTAATACACAACCCAAACTTTTGTGGAAGGTGTCACTGTATATCACATAATTTCCACCACCAGAAGAGGAAAAGTAAGTATTGGAGCTGTGGTCAATCTTTTCTTTAATTCATTAAAACTATTTTGACATTTATTATTTCATTCAAACATAACATTCTTTCTAAGCAACTTTGTCATTAGGGATGTAATGATTGAGAAATTCTCAACAAACCTCTAGTAATAACCTACCAAACCTAGAAAATTTCTCACTTCTGTTGAACTGGTGGGTGGCTCCTAATTCATAATGGCATTAATTTTTTTAGGATCAACTAATATACCATCTGCTAAAATCACATGACCAAGAAAAGCTACTTTATCTGGCCAAAACTCACTCTTGCTTAATTTAGCATACAACTATTTCTCTCAAAGTATTTGTAAAATAGTCCTCAAATATTGTTTATATTTTGCTTTATCTCTGGAGTATATCAATATATCATCAATAAAAATCATAACAAATCTGTCCAAATACTTCTGAAACACTATATTCATCAAAGCCATAAAAACTGCTGGGGTGTTTGTTAAACCAAATGACATTACTAAAAATTTATAGTGACCATACCTAGTTCGAAAGGCTTTTTTTGATACATTCTTTTTTCTAATTTTAAGTTGATAATATCTTGATCTGAGATCTAATTTTTAAAATATTTTAGTTGAAGCTAATCAAACAAATCATCAATACATGGCAATGGATGATTGTTCCAAATAGTTACCTTATTAAGCTGCCAATAATCAATACATAACCTCATGATGCCATCTTTCTTCTTTACAAATAATATTGGAGCACCCCAAGGTGAAATACTTGGCTTAATAAACCATATATCCAATAGCTCTTGCAATTATGTCTTAAGCTCTCTTAATTGAATTGGGGCCATTCTATACGATGCTTTAGATATTGGTCTGGTACCTAGAATCAAATCAATACCAAATTCAATCTCTCTATCTGGTGGCTATCTTGGAAGTTCTTCTAAAAAAATATCTAAAAATTCAGAAACTATTAGAACGTTTGCTAAATTCAGCTTCCCTATTACTGTATTAACTACACAAGCTAAATAAGCTTTACACCCTTTTCTGAGCAATTTACTAGCTGACAAAGCTGAAATCATACAAGAGGGAAGTACATGGTGTTCCCTCGGAAAACATACTTCTTTGACTTTTGGGGTCTAAAAAATTACTTTCTTTCTAAAACAATCCACCTTTGCTCAGTGTGCTAATAACCAATCCATACCCAAAATGGCGTCAAACTCATGCATGTCTAAAGGAATTAGATCTACTATTAATTCATGCTCACCTGCTTGAGCTAAACAACCCCTATATACTTGATCCGCTACAAATGGCCTCCCCACTAGTATAGATACCACCAGACTACAATCTAACCACCTCAATTTCTTACTAGCATGCATGAAAAATGTAGGTGATAGATATGAATGCATAGATCCAGGGTCATTCAATATATATGCATCATGATCAAATATGGATAACGTACTTGTCACCATATCAGGGGTTGCTTGTGCCTCTTGTTTGGTCATAGCAAACACCCTTGCTTTAGCTTTCGGCTTGCCTTCTGTCTAATAGTACTAGTTCCTATTTGATTTACTTGTGCATTATTCCTAACTTGGGATCCTCGTGGAATGTTTGGCCTTGGTGAAAGACCTCTGGCTTGAGTGTTGGTAGGGCAATCCTTCTTTTGATGACCAATCTATCCACAATTGAAATATCTCCTAAATTCACTTCTACACTCTCCAGGATGGAACTTCCCACAACTAACACATTAAGGGATCTGCCTTAAAGAAGTAGCAATTAGCCTGGCACCTCTATTAAAGCTGCCCTGATTCTTCCTTCCTCTTGTTATCCTGCTTTCTGCTGAACGTGATATAAACCTCTATTTTGTCCTTTTTTGCTCTGAGCTAGTGAAGTCAAAAGATCCCACACCTGACTCCACTGTTGCCCTGGGACTTTGACTAGGCTACCCAAAAGCATTAATCTTCTTGAATGGTTGACTTCCCCCTACACCCATGGAGAGACTGTGCAATTCTTTTACCCCTTTCCTATTTGTGGCAATAAAACTCCTCAATTTCTTCCACCCTCCTGCAACCAATTTTGTGAAACTACCATAGTTGTGCATCTTTGTTTTTGCTTTGAACTCAAGGCGCAGCCCATCCTAAAATATTTAGCATTTTTTTTTCATCTATCACTAATGCTAGAGCAAAATGAGATAATTCAGTAAACTTGGCTTCATAATCAACTGCTGCCATCTTTCCCTATGTCAGACTGAAGAATTTTTTTCTCTTTTGATCCTAATATACAACTAAGTAATATTGCTGATAAAATTTTCTTCTAAGATCATCCCAAAAAATAATAACGCCTTGTGATTGCCTATCAACATATGATGTCCACTAATATCTAGCTTGGCCTTCCAACAGAAAAGTGACAATACTTAGTTTCTGTTCATCAGTACTCTTTGTCAATACAAATACTCTCTCTATTTTTTGAAACCAGTTCTCTGCTTGTATTGGATCTATAGTATCGAAGAATTTTGTCACCCCTAGTTTTCTAGCCCTTTCATAATTTACTACTATATCTATATTTTGAGATTGCAAATTGAGAGCAAAAGTTATAGCAGCAACAACTGCTTGAGTAATTATGCCTATCAATTCTTGTAACCTACAAATAGGTGTCTGTGTCTATGCTAGGGGTACCGATACTGGTGTAATGGATCAAGAGTCATACATATGATCATGCAATAGTGAATCCTCCACCTCCACCCTCGGGGCAGAAGATGAAACACTAGATAATACCCTATGAGGTTGGCCATCCCTATCAACTCCTCTCGATCTACCCTGACCTCGGCCTCTACCCTTACCTAGGGCTCATCCTTGGCCTCTATCTCCCACTGGTGGTTCTCCACCAAGTCCTGATCTTATCTAAACCATCCTCCTATAAAATATAATTAAAATAATCAAATTCACTAACCCCAAAATAATTTGATGACAACTAGACACTGAAATATATAAAAGTATAGCATATACTGTAATCCTTCAAACTATTCTTAAGATTGCTTTTGTAAGTAGGAATCACCATTATAATAAAATTGAAACCAATTAAGAACTCTATGAGCAAATTGGACATGGATTGAAAGCAAATTTCACATAAATGATCGTCTGAAAATATTGGAATTGGTTTGAGATAAAATGGAATCAGCTCCGGCATACTTTGGAAGCTGGCATACAAATTTGGCACAATGTGGGGTCAACTTGAACTCAAATTGGATCGGCTTTCTCAAAGAAACAGAAAACTAATTTCTACAACCTGAGACTCGGGTTGGCTCGAAAAATTTTTGAGTCGGCTCAAAGAGGAAATGAGTCAATTTCCAACAAAAATTGAGTTAGCTCCGAAACTACATACCCCCTTTTTAATTTAATTTACTAAACAATACTATTTACACTCAATTATACTATACCTATGCCCATATAATCCGCTATCTTTGCTTTGATACTACTAAATGCCACACCCCACTTTTTAAACCGAGCCAGGGTATAATAATTGAGCAGAGTTTCACTAGTATTTTATGCCGCAATTCATAAGTCACTAGTAGATCCTGTTCTGCTATCATATTCTATCATAGTTTAAAATAAATATGCTATACAGGTTAACTCACATGGCTTAGAAAATAACTCCAAAACTTTTATCTATCATTTCATAACTTTGTATATATAGCTTTGGAATATATTACATCAACATGTATTGTTTAAACAAAGTCAAAAATATATAACAGATCTCAAAAAGCTCTCCCAACTAGCTTACACATCCAAAATACTCCTCCCAAAATCTAACATGACCTCAAAACAAATAACCTTTTACTCAAGCTGACGTGACCAACCTCTACTAGTATGGATGTTGATGATGCAACTTTCAAACTACTTTAAACTTGTTAAGAAAAAAAAAGAAACATAATGAAACCTAAATCCTAGTGAATGAATAATCCATCAATAATGAAAAAATAGGAGAGTTTAACTATGGTTCATGATTGTTTCTAATGCTCAAGTTGCATGCTCTTATCTTATTGGAAACAAGATCTTGAATTTTATCATGAACTAATCTGATATTTCTTTAGTTGGTCCCCTCTAAATTTCTTTGTTGATCCTCTAGATGCTACTGATCTCCGTGTGATTGATTGAAATGGATTTGTGGGAGCTCTATGATTATTCTATGTTGGCAGTTGCTGCTTGTTCGCTACTTGCTACTGGTTGTTGGTTATTGCACCTTTTTGCCTATTTCTTATTCCTTGTTCATAGGTTTATCACAGATAGAATTTTATATGGATTGCAGAAATGGTTGGCAAGCTGAAAAGCTATTATTCTCATCACATTTGCGATATGCCTTGTCGGAACATGTCTCATTTTATACTCATTTACAAGTACCTTGCAAGATGGCTTTAAATTGAATCTGTTTGATGTATGATATGGTATATTTATTATTTGATTTTGTTATTTGTTCATAGATTATCATGATACTTATGCTATATGGTGTTCAATGCCTTCTTGACACGAGCCCTAATTAGTGTCCCAGCCCATGCAGAATATATGATGTCTACTATAATGGGATATATTGTTTTATGTATCTTACTATTTTTTCTTAATTATTTTAAGGTTTGCACGCGAGATGGAGCATATGGTACTATCTTTGAAGGACTATTGTTCACAATTGGAAACACTTATTAATGTTGTAATTGATATCTCTTGTAACTCAATTTTACCACTATGATGGGTCCTTGGTGTCAAAAGTTGTGAAATGGCCATGTATTGTATATTATGTTTTTGGAGGTATACTTTGGGTATCGCCCTTCGTGTAATAGTTAATGATATCTAACTATTAATTCAATATCGTTAGCTACATGTTTACTCTTTCCTAAATCTAATTTTGTGGGTATGGTACATTAACTCTTAGTGATGTTGCTCCTACCTTGATGGCTGCCAGCTTGGAAAAATTACAAACAATACAAGGATAACTGGAAATAAAATAGTGATGTTTTATTCATCTCATACATGTCCAATGATATTGAATATCAAATAATTAAGATTTTAATGAAATATCTTATAAATATTAAAATAATGCAATCATATTTGATCAATACATGCTACATCATGAAGGTAGCTTACTTTGCAATTCTCATGTCACAATTTATGAATAGAAATATTAAGTACATTTTAGATATCCAATAATTAATAATACTGAAATAAATGATTAGAAGATATTTATAATTAATAATTAGTTTAATTAGAATATTTTAAAGAATTAAATTAATAATAAATATTATCTTTTAGGAACTAGATCATTATTTTTATATTTTATAGTATTTATTCCTTAATATTATCTCAACATGCAGTAAAAAAGTAATCTTGTTATTTTTTGTCAGCATGCTCAACAAAGCAAATAGCAGAAGTGCTCACTTTTGAAAAGATTATTTTTGAAAACGTAACTTACAAAAAGCATGTGAAAGTCTTTGTTGGTTCACTTGGCTCAACTGAACATTATGTTCTTAGAGTAACTTATGAATTGGTGGACCACCATCCACTTTGATAGGCAATCTATTCCATCATTTAAGATGCTGCGTCATATGGTTGCCATATATATAATTATCCGTAGCCCAGTAAAAATCCACGACAGCGCATTGGTGGTTAAGCTTGAAAAAATTAACACTTTCCAGATGGTATTTAAATTTGAATTATGAATTTTTCAAAGTGCACTTCCATCCATTCATAAAGAATGATGTGACAAAGTGGATGCCTCTCATTTCAAACTTGCTAGTGACACAATTAGCTGCAATAACTTGTTTTGAATTGCAGTACCATAATGGAATATAATAACTTGTTATGACATTGAAACATCATATTTTGCAATAAAGTATGCTACCAAGGTATTTATCTGTCAATTAATGCGTCAGGATCTGCTCTTGTAATCTCTATGTTCCTTCAAAGAAATCTTTTTGCAATATACATGATTCTCTTTTAACCTTTCATACACAAACACAAAATAGTAAATATTATATTAAGAAAGATGCATGAAATCTAAGCATTGTTCTGAGTCGTTTTTAGTTGAATTTAGAAGGTCGATGCACTTTTAAACAAGTAATAAAAGTTGACATATTAAGATTCTAATATGAAACTATATTTAGCCTATTATTTCTCTGAGAGTATATATAGTAGTCTATTGTTGCTTTTCCCCCACCATGACTACCGAGTCATCAAAGACTCACCATGCGTTTCATAAAAGCAATTGTGCTCCCATTCTAAAACCTTAGCGTAAAGGAATAGTTTCCCTTTAATTGATTGCAGGAGACCCTTAACAAATTAACATTCCCTTTCCTTAGTGTGCACATCATGAGATGAGATGGGACGAAACCATTTCACGACCAAAATATGATTTCATGATTATTTAAACACACGAGGAACGAATAGGATACAGAAAAGAGACACGGGAAACTTCCAATTCCGAGAGATGCCATCTTTTAGGTAGACCAGGATATATCTATGGTTATAGAATAAAAAAAACAAACTCATGCCCTCAGGTACCTCCAAAGATAGAATTTGAACAATAAGAGGAATAAAGTGGTTGGCCTCGGCAAAGCACGCGGCTTCTTGTTATTGTACCACATTTGTTTTATACCAACCCGTCAACCTGCCAACAAATGTAGACATGACCAGGCGTTAAGTTCATTTCAAAACCCTACATAATCAACATAAACCTAACACCAAATCATATGATTAATGCAAAGTGGAGTAGAAACCAAATTAAATACGAATCAGAATGCCGGTCATATCCATATTTATTTTATTTGATAAACACAAATAATGATACAAATATTAGTTAGATGAAAAAAAATATATTAATATTTATTTTAAAAAGATATAGATATAAATCGAATATAAAACATAAAGATATAAATACGGATACAAGTCATTAGATAATTAAGTTTTATGATCATAAGATAAAAACTATTACTAAGTAGATGATAAATCATGTTAATAGTATTGATACAGAAAATGGTACTGATGGCGGAGTTCACTGAAGCTGGAGAAGATGAGGTCATCGATGAGACCTACAAGAAAAAGTCCAGATCGGAGGTGAGTGGCTCCGATAGGATCCTCTAACGATCAAGTTAGTTTTTTGGTCAACAAGAATGGAGTACTCAGGAGAATATAAACGAAGATAAGAGCTTAGAGAGAAAAATATATGGAGGATTTTTTATATAGGCAGAGCCTGTAACAGAATGAAAGTGACAACCATAACAGAATATCAATAGGTCATTCGGGCCACGTGGGATTTATTACGGAGAGTGGACCGTCGTTTGTCGCGATTTATAGGTGATTGAGTTCTGTTTAATGAAATTTGGATGAGAGGCTGGAACCGTTTGTGCTTGGTAGCAGGTTATTCATGTTGGGATGATGAATTCGAGATCGGACTGGCTGAACTCGAAGGTCAGCTTTTAAGTGGCAAATGATAGACTTGTGATTCAGTTATGTTGTGACTGCACTCGATAGCTTTGAGGAGCTCGGCTATTTTTAAGGTCGGCTGAGAGCGGATAAGAACATTCAAGCTGGAGATCAGAGAAAGAGAGTAGTGGGTTCTTTACTGAGGACTACAGCCAGGATTTCTTAGAGGAGTTTGGCTGGAAGTTGAGACAGGTGGTTGCCAAGACTCGTGGCTACTTGCTAGTGCTATTCTGGCTGCTCTTAGAAATTTGGCTGCTTTCAAGGTTGGTTGCCATTCATAAAATGAAGTAGAGAAATTTGGCTAGAGAAGAATTTAGCTGCATGGAGTTCGACTGGAAAGAGATTTGGCTAGCTGGAGTCCTTGATATGAAATTGGTGAGATGTACTGTCATCCGCAGTAAGAAAATTTGGCCGCCTTCAAGGTTGGCGGGCAAACAAAGTTGGGCTATGCTGAGATTTAATACTCGACAGAGTTCTACCAATACCAGGACAGAATCAATTAGTTAATAATTTCTTCCACTATTCAAGTTCATCTAGATGGAGTTCATCATGCCTTTGAAGCATTCTGTAGTCGTTGAAAAGGAACTGACAGTTACAATTGAAAAGATCATTTGGCACACATCGATTGAAGGTCGGCCTCCTCGAATTAGGTTGAAGTTCGATCACAGTCGTCATGACTTTAGACAAAGTCATACCAAGGTCGAATATCCTACCAGACTTCGATGGAAGCTATTTTATCCCCAACAATTATCCCCCCACTCCTAAGTTTAAAGTTCGAATAAAAAAAATATAGAAAACTATAAGCACCGAAGTCTTTATCCGGTTTTTCACTTTTAGAAGGTGAAAAGTTTTGACTTTTTCGCGACTAGCACTGAAGCTTCTTAATGGGTTAACAACCTAAAATGATTCCAGCACTCGAAATTCCTCCTAGCATGGAGCTCCAAGTATGGTGCCATAAATATCTCGTTAGACATCGGCAGTAAGCATGATGAGCAGGACATGTGGCAGGTGAGGAGTGGATGGAGAGGATTTGCAATCATAACTTTCTCTAATCTCTTTTGGCTATTTAAAGACTCCTTCACCCCCGACTTCCTACTTTTGCCTGTGCTTTTCTCCTTCTTCTATTCTTCATCTCCTCCGGGCAACTCGTTCATCCCATTCACCTTTTGTCGCAACTTCTCCGACTATCGACATCTATCTTATCCATCTTCCACTTTTTCGACCATTCCCTTGAGACCTCCAACTGACCTAGGTTAGTCTCCTGACTCTTTTCTTGTATTTCTCTAATTTTCTCCTATTTTTTATTCTTTCAATTTCTTCGAAGGAGTTTACCGTCCTTCTTGGATTTTTTCTAAAAGTTTGCAGTCCTTTTCTTCTGATTTTTTGGGAGGTTTTTCAAGTTTAGTTTGATCCAGATGTCTTCTGAAGTATCTTGGTCCACTGATTCTAGGAGCTCAATTGGCCCAAACTCTCAAAGTCTTACCTCTAGAGAAGGAGCCAACCCTAGGTAGCATCATGTCCAACCTTCATACGCGAGACCATCTTTTGTTCCTTGCACTTCGAAAATCTTTCCTTGATAAGGATCTAGTATAGGATACCTCTAGAGTATGAACTAGAGCTTTCTGGGCCATGTGATTGAGCTTGCACTCCTTCCTTTGATTGCTTTTGTTTGTACACTGAAGTTCTCCATGCTCAACTCTAACTCCCAATTCCTCCCTTCATTGTACCTTTTTTTTTATTTTTGAATATTTTCATGGCTATGGTCCCAAACTCATTTAGATTTATCATAGGCTTTCTTTTCCTCTGCATCTTGGTCGAGGTCCATCCTACCATTTTTTTTTCCATAATTACTTCTTTTTTAAGCATCATCTGACTGCCAAAGATTGATGTTATCTGTCCTCCCAATTCAGCAAAAAAGGATCACTACTACAAAAAAGGGCTACGGCACATACTATGACAGTGATTTTTGAAACCGCTGTAATAGACTCTATGGCACCTATGGCAGCGGTTATGACTAACCGCTGCTATAGATCAACATATGGCAGCGATTACACGTAATCGCTGCCATAGGTCGGACTTATGACAGTAGTTAGAATTAACCACTACCATAGGTTGGATCTATGGCAGTGGTTAGGATTAACCACTATCATAAATTAAACTATGGTAGTGGTTCCTTGTAACCATTACCGTAGGCTCAACCTATTGCAGTGGTTAGTCATAACCACTGCGATATCTTTTTTTCATATTTTTACTCTAAATATTATATAAATTTAAAATTTAATGCCCATCATCATCATTCATTATCTAGATAATTATCATTAAGTATCATCATAAAAGATCGCCTCGATCCGATAGCCCTAGCTTTATCAATTAAAAAAATTTGATTTTGATAATCACGGACGATGATGTGATGATCTGATAGATGAAGATCTTCAATGTATCCAAAAATCTACAATGATGATCTCGATGATATTTGTAGCATACTATAAAAGTTTTATTTTAATCGGATATCATTATCATGATCAATTAGCATGGGATGATTTTGACTGTTAAATGAGAAATGAGTGATCAAAGGACCAGATGATGTCCGATTATGAGATAACTTTTTAGATAAATGATCCTGGCTATTATTTTAATAATTTTTATGATGGTGACTATAAAATTTAAATTATTTTTATAAGAACCATTCATGTTAAGCAGATCTTGTAAAAGCATGAGCATAATTACCAATGGAGTTTAAGATTGATATCAAACGATGTATAGTTTTGGATTGTTCTTAAATCCATGATTTAAATTTTATGATCACCACTATAAAAATAATTAAAATAGTGGCTAAGATTATTTATCTAAAAAATTATCTCATGGATGAATGTCGTATAGTCCTTTGATCACTCATTTCTCATTTAACGGCTAAAATAACTCTACGCTAAATTGACCATGATAATGATATCCGATTAAAGTAAAACTTTGATAGTATGCTACAAATATCATCAAGATTATCGTTATAGATTTTTAGATCCATCGAATATCTTTATCTATCGAATCATCATATCATCATTCATGATCATCGAAATCAAATTTTTTCGATCGATGAAGCTATAGCCATCAGATCGAGATGGCATTTTGTGATGATACTCTAATGATAATCATTTAGATAATAAATGATAAAGATAGGCATTAAATTTTAAAATTATATAATATTTAGAGTAAAAATATGAAAAAATAATTTTTAATTTATAGCAGCGATTACTGAAAATTGCTGTCATAAATCTATGGTAGCAGTTTTATAACTACTACTATAGACCTATGGCAGCGATTTTTAGTAACCACTGCCATAGCCTATGGTAGTGGTTTGAAAACTATTACCATAGGTTAGGTTATTTCCAGCGTCAGCCACTAAATTTTATTTTCTCTCCACCGATTGCTCTCTCTCTCTCCCTCCTCTTTGCCATCGGTGAGACCTCACCCCTCCCTTTCCTTCTCCGCCCGGTGCCAACTCCACCTGTGCCTACCCCTTCTTCCCCAGCTGGCACCACCATCTCCCCCTCCTCCTTTTCCTTCCCCTTCTTCCCCAGCTTAGGCCCACGGCTCCTCCGTCGGGCTACCGTCAACCCAACCCCCACCCCCGCCCCCCTCCGGCTCTACCATAGCCCACCCCCCGACCTCCCTATCACTGCGCCACCCTTCCCTTCTTCCTCGGCCTAGGCCTATGGCTCCTCCGTTGGGCTGCTGTCTGCAACCCACCCTCCTTCAGCTCGACCCGTAGCCCACCTGGCCTCCCATCACCGTGCCATCCCCTTGCCCTTCTTTCCTGACCTAGGCCCATGGCTCCTCTACTGAGCTACTGCCCGCAACCCACCCCCTGCCCCCCTTTGGCTCTGCCCATAGCCCACCCCTCCGGCCTCCTCGTCACCATGCCACCCCTCCTACTCCTTCCTCCCCTCCTTGGCCACCGCTCCACCACCTCTCTTTCTCTCCTCTCTTTCCTCGGCCCAGCCACCGATCACAACCCCTTCTTGCTCTTTCTCTCTCTCTTCCCTTAGCCTGAGCCCCCCTCCTACCCCTTCTTCCCCAGCCAGCCTGGTCGTTGGCTCCGCCACCTCCTCTCTTCCCTCAGCCTGACCCTCCTCCCTACTATCTCTCTCTCTTTCCTATTTCTCTCTCTCCTCTTTCTTTTTCTCTCTCTTCTCTTTTTCTAACTCACTGTCTCTCTCAATCATTTTGCAGGTGATCTCTAGCACCATCGTCTTCCTCTAGCATTATTATAACGATCCTCGAAGCTCTCTATGCGATCCCTTTTTGTATCCTCTGGTATAATTTTTTTAAAATTTTATAGTATTATTTATTTATCATTTATAATATTTATAATAATATTTAATTATAATTTTTATAATAAATATTATAATTATTTATTATAAAAATTATAATTATCTCTTGGCTGTGGATCATATCAATGGATAAAAGAACTCCTATCGACTGGTTCTGGATCATGCCAGTGGGTTCTGGGATAGGTCGTGCCATGTTGGTGGTCGTGGACTGTCTTGGGCCATGTCGTATCGATGACCATGGATGGCTCTTGGGTCGTACCGATCGATAAAAAAAATCTCCATCGATGCTGGCCGTCTTGGGTCATGCTGGCGGATAAGAGAACTCTTACTAGCTAGTTCTGGACCATGGTGGTAGGTTATGGGTCATGCCGTATCGACGGCCTTGGACCTTACCATGTTGGCGGCCGTGGATGGCCCTTGGGCCATGCTAGCCGATAAGAAAATCCTCATTGGTGAGCTTTAGGCCGTGTCGATAATCATGAGCTATGTTGGCCGCTAAGAAAATCCTCACCCCTGTCGGTGGGTTCTTGGTTGTGCCGGCAGCCTTAGTCCGTGACATGCCAGCAGTCTTGGGCCCTAGGATGATAGATTGTTTACTTACTGCTTGTTTACTTATTGAAAAAAAACTAGCAAGATTCTGAGTATGCTTTTTGAAATATTTTCAAAATATATAGTAGTGGAAACAAAATTAATCTACATTAATTTTACGTATGCTATGATCTAATCATAAAATCCTACTCAGGATCTTTGATATGTTTATGTGAATCAAAAAAATAAAATACATTCGATTAGCAAATCACATTGGCTGACCGATCTATATTCAGAACATAGTACCTGTGCATGGGTAGATGAACTCCGCAATACGAATCCACTAGAAGATGCTCTCCCATCGTGTTGCAGTCATACACATATCCGACCTCTAAGGTGAGTTCACACGGAGTCCTTGGTCCTGATCAATCCCTCCAGAGTACTAGCTCCTCACTGGGGCCTTCGACGATTGATCTTCATCGATCCAATCAATGATTTGCTCCCAATCTTCTGGATGTTCTAGAAGATTAAAAACTCTATGGAGGAAGAGGAGGTGGTGTTGAAAAACTGGTGGAGATCTGGCACTTACAGTGCTCAATCTCTCCACCCAAATCTAGTCCCTGCTCTAAGATTCAACACACACCCTCAATAGCTTTGACACCCTTTTCTCTTTGGAAAATTCTCACACCAAAAGAGATGCGCCCCAACCTTTCTCTCTATGGAAACACCTCACGTAACCTCTCAGATACCTCATGTATTCCCACACAAGCCCAAAATAATCACCCTTTTATTGGTGTGATTTCTATGGAAAAATAGCATGGAAGAGATAAGGGTTGATGATAAGATTTGTTGCAACCTCTAACCATAACACTTGAATTCAAACTTCAAGAGGAGTCCTATCCATTTCCAACATCCTATCAAGTGGGTGATGAGCAGAAGGACTCTCCTTCTGTGCCCACTATGAAAAAATGCCATGAAAAAAAGTGCGACAAATGCATGGTGACATGGGGAACAGCTAAGATAGTTAGAGGAGGAACAAACATACTTGAATTCAAAATTCAAGTTAATCTCATCTGATCCAACACTTGGACTAGGTTAAACAGAGAAAAGAAAGGGTGCACAATTCAGATTAGAGCTTTGAGAACTCTCATGCAAATTCAAAATTTGTGTGGAGAAGGGTGTGGGTCTATGTGTCATGGCATACGGAGAAATAAGTTTGATATTCAAACTTATTTGACTTTTTAAAATTGATTTCATCTAAATCAATTTTTCTAGATCCAATTAGACTCGGTCAAACCTAATTAGATTAGGCTCAATCCAATCCAATTAATTTCTAATCAAATTAGAAATTAATTATGTTCAGGTCTTGATCAAATCAATGTCAAATCTCCTATAAGCGATTAGATCATCACATGATCTGATCAGGTCAAACTTAATTGAATCAAATTTAATTAAACTTAATTAATTTCTTATCACTCAATCAAATTAAGCTAATCAGCAATCTAATTGCTAAGTAATCCTTCAATAATAATTGAGTCACAATCCAGTGGAACCCTTTGATTAACCATCAGATCAGGTAGGAACTCCTATTGTGTGTGATCCTATAGGTTCGAATCCTAAGTCGACAGTATAAGAACTAATTTTCTGTACCAATTGATGTGACCATCTAGCAATGATATCTGATGTCCGGATAGATTAAAAATTATAATGCAACATCGATGAACCTGTGATATATGGTTATCGTATAATTCATCCCCTTGACCATGATGCTCATAGGATGATCTAGGATTAACTACCAACCCTAAAAATTCATCCATACTATATTTCAAAATTTAACATCCATCATATAGACTATCCCGATCGAGGATTTGCTAAATTGAAATATAGCGATACACTTGCTCCAACACTTAGAGGGGTCAATCCCATTTTGACTCATGCACCGACAAGCCAGGTACTTGACTGCACCTAATAGCCTTCCATCACTGAATTAAAAATTTAGGTAGTTCGATATCTAAGTACAGTGAGTTGCTTGCAAGTCACCATGACCATTTTAGGTCTAAGGGACACATATACCCATATCTTTCATGAGCACTCTTAGTAGAAAAGAGCTCCGTAGTTGGGTCACGATTAGTAAAATGTACCCCTATATTTCACCTGTATGCCATAACAGTATCACCATGCTTCTTGGTTAAGAGGACAACTAATACTTATGGCACACAACGACCTACTCTTGATTAACGTTATCATCCTAGATAACAACGAATCATTTGGTCATGATCAGTTTAAGGACTAAACGATAAATTTTTTTTTGTCGAGTCTAAATAGTCCTAAGGACTTCATCACAGAAAGTTCATTACAGGATGATACATAAAGTGATGAAATTTCTAGAATAATAATTTTATTTAATTAAAATTCAAGTATAAATTATATTTAGCTCAACTATCTACAATCTAGATGATTGGCTTTAGGATACATTTTTCAACAACTCTAACTTAGACTAAAGCCACTTAGAACAGTATCGAATACCCATCTTCCATTTGTGATTATCGAACTCTTTGATTTTGATAGCTTTAGTAAATGGATTGGCCATGTTCTCCTTTCCTTTGATTTTTTGAAGCACGATGTCACCTCGCTCTATGATTTCTCATGCAAGATGGTGAGGACGTAGAATGCATTTGGTGTGCTGATGTGCCTTCGGCTCCTTCGCTTGAGCTATGGCTCCAGTGTTGGCACAGTAAAGCAGAACCAGACCATCCAAGGAGAGTGCCACTTCTAGCTCATCGATGAACTTTCGCAGCCACACAACTTTCTTCATAGCATCAGATGTCGTGACATACTCCACCTCACATATTGAATCAACTATAGTGTGCCACTTGGAACTCTTCCAGCAGACCACTCCTCTATTCAGGGTAAAAACATAACCTGACACACTCTTACTGTCATCATGATCTGACTGAAAACTAGAATCAGTATGTCTCATAAGTTGCAAGTCAGTATCTCTATAGATGAGCCACTAATCCATAGTATTTCTCAAATACTTCATGATTAACTTCACAACCTTCTAGAGATTCTCACCTGAATCAGACTGGTAAAGCTCATTATCCTTAGTGAGTATGCCACATCTGGTCTCGTATACATCATGGCATACATAATAAAACCTACTATTGAAGCATATGATATTCTACTCATATGCTCTTTCTCTTCAGAAGTTATCGGATAATTCCTCTTCGAAAGAAAAATTTCATGGCCTATCAAGAGATAGCCCTTCTTGAAATTCTCCATGCTAAACCTCTTCAGCACAGTATCAATGTACATGAACTTGGACAATCCAAGCAATTTTTTAGATCTATCTCTATAGATCTTCATTCCTAGGATGTAGGAAGCTTCTTCCAAGTCCTTCATGGAGAATTGCGACGATAACCAAACTTTTATTTTCGATAATGCAGGAATGTCATGAAGGAAAAAATCTTATTTTCTGGATCAGGTTCGTTTATATCTAATTTGATCAAGTGGGATATTTCAAAAAAATTTTTCTTAGATCCAAATCAGATCTAAGTCTCTTTAGATCTGATTTTATCGATCTAATAAAATAAAATTAATTAAATATAATTTAATTATACTTTTGTTATGGATAATCCTATTATTCTATGATGATCCCAATGTTTGCCTAAAGTTCTGGATGTAGCCACGCAAGCACTTGACCTCTATCGGTATTCACTCGAATAGGATCTAGAGATCTTCTCTTTCTTAATTTGTGGTCCAAAAATTAGATTTAGACCTGATCTTGAAGGTCTTCAAAATGCCTTTTGAAGATCAGTTGTTGTCTATTGCAGCAGTGCTGTCTTCTTCCTTTTCTGTCGCCTTTCTCTTGCTTGGATCGCACCAAACTCGAGCCTAAAAAGTCTTGGACATGGATAGGAGAGAGAGGACCTAAAGGTGGCATGGAGAGAGAGAGAGAGCAGCCTTATGGCATGGGCAAAGGGTAGAACCTCACAATCCTAGGTGCAGACGGTTTATATAGACCCTGCTGTGCCACGCAGTGCCACATCATCCCGACCAATCATGGCTCTTTGTACAATCAGATCTAAATTTGATTGATGGAATGACATCATTTGATCCAATCAGATTAGAGTTCCTCACAAACCTCCTTAGGTGGTGCCAAGATTGGTCAAAGAGGACTCCTTGGCGCCACCCAAGTTGAAAGCATGAAGCAACCTGGAGTCCCATCTGTAAGGGACTCCAGGTGTGATCCTCATGGGGAGCATGCCTCCCTAGGCGTGCACCCCCTCCCTTTCTACTTTTTAGCAGGGGGATAAAGCCCCATGTTCTCTCCTGTGGGTGCATGACACATGGGCAGATGTCTAAGTGTCAAAGGTCAACGTTTGACTAAAGTCAAAAGATAAGATTTAGTAGGTAACGAAAAATGGCAGATGTTGTTCCAAATTTATCTCATAAATTAAGACGATCCTTTTTTGACTTGGACATACTCCAGTCAGACCAAGTAAAGATTTCTGAGTGAGCTCAAACATATTTAGCTCAGTCGAGATAAGCTTTAATGATTGTTGAAGGAGAACATTAGGCTCAATCTTGTGCTAGCACAATTTTCTTGAACCTAATTGAATCTTATTCAAATTAATTAAACTGGATTAGTCCAATTAATGATATCCAGATCCAAACTCTTGTTTGTGTGATCTAGTTAGATTTAGTTTCATATGGTAATGGGATACGTCGCTATCTCTATCATTGACATCATCAAAATATCTTTCGATGGATCAAAACTTTTCTGATTCGAACAACTAGTATGATCGATCATCTAAATCATTCTAATTACTCCCAAAATCCATCAGTGACACCTAGCAGTATATGGTGGTAATCCATCAAAACTGAAAATGAACCTCTCAGTGTAATTATCTGTGTGATTAAGTTCTTCTATCTTGAGTCCTGATCGGATTAGGGTTAAGGTGATCTAATCAAACCCTAATTTCCATCATATGAATTAATCATTCGATTCAAGTCCAATGTGAAAAATCCTAATAGAAACTCTTTCTATTATTTCACTCTACCATGTTCATGGGCTTACGGACTTGATTCTCATGATCATCATAGGGCCGCTCCTCATCTACCGAGGTAGATAGATCCCTTATTGGTGCAATCCAATTCCTACAATGAACATGCTATAGCCAACATACACCTTAGAATTTTGAATGGTAAGAAGATTGAGTTATGGTGTAGTCAAACTATAACACCCTCAAGGTGAACTGCCAATGCACCTCAGATCAAAGAACCAGATACACCACTGTAGCTTCGAGTCAGTCATCGATGAGAAGGTAGACTTCATCATGACTGCTTGAGATGGTCACGCTCAGTGCCCTCGTTCTCTAACGAGTACCTGTACTCTCACTTTGGTCTCTCTACACCATAGACTCAAGACTCATTTATCCTAAAGAAGCGATCATACACCAATCTTTTGGATCAATCATCATTCTTATGATAATCCTACGGTCGGGAGCATTTTATGAGTTAATAATGAAAATTTATGTCTTAAATTTTCAACTCTTGAAAATATGAACTATTATTATCATTAACTCAAGGGATGTATCACAGACACTTTCAAATACATATGGTGATAGAAAATAATCTATTTTATTATTTATAGTCAAAATTATAATTTTGCCCTTAGATGTGTATTACAAGTGTCAGCCAATTCTGGCTTTTAGGACACACATATCAAACAAACTTTCACTTGATCTAAAGCCAATTGGCTATAAATCTATATCCCATCTTCTCAAGGTGGGTTTCGATCTTCTGCTGGCCTAATGGCTTTGTGAGTGGATCTGCCATATTGTATGCAGAATCGACTCTCTTGACCTCGACATAACCTTTCTCGAGGTAATCACGAATGAGGTGATATCACCATTCAATGTACTTGGATTTCTGATGAGACCTTAGCTCTTTAGCAAGGGCTATGGCACTATTGTTGTTGCAGTATAGAGGAATGGCATTCGATGGCATCACTCCGATCTCTGCGAGAAATTTTTTGTACCAGAATGCCTCCTTCGCAATTTCTGATACAGCGATGTATTCTATTTCCATAGTGGAATCTGCTATCACTATGTGCTTGAAACTCTTCCAACTGATAGCACCACCATTACATACAAATAGACTCCTAGATGTCAACTTTCGATCATCTATATTGGACATAAAATTTGAGTTTGTATACCCCTGAACTTGGAGTTCTCCATTACCAAAAACCAACAACATATCTTTAGTTCTTCTCAAGTACCTAAGGATACATTTCACAAAAGTCCAGTGTTCTTCATCTAGATTCGACTGATATCTACTCGTGACACTCATAGCATGGGCTATATCAGGTCGTGTACATAACATGGCATACATGAGGCTCCCTATTGCAAAAGCATAAGGGATCTTGCTCATGCGTTCAATCTCCTCAGGTATGTTGGGACACATTTTCTTGGAGAGATGAATGCCATGTCTGAAGGAAACTAATTCTCTATTGGAGTTTTTCATGCTAAACCTCTTTAGCACTTCCTCTATGTACATCTTTTGTGAAAGACCTACCATCCTATTCGATCTATCTCTATAGACTTTGATTTCTAGAATGAAGGATGCTTCTCCTAGATCTTTCATGGAGAATTCTTTAGATAATCATATTTTAACTATGGTCAACTTGAAAATATCATTGCTAATAAGGAAGATATCATCCACATATAGTACGAGGAAGACAATAGTGCTCCCACTAACCTTTTTGAAAATACATGGTTCCTCTTCATTTTTTGATGAAATCAAATAATTTGATCACATCATTAAAATGAGTATTCCAGCTCCGAGATGCTTGCTTAAGTCCATATATGGACCTTTGTAGCTTGCATACTTTGTGATCAGCATCACTGGATGTGAAATCAAGCTATTGTTCCATATAGATATCTTCCTCAAGGTATCCATTTAAGAATGTTGTTTTCACATCCATTTGCTATATTTGATAATTGAAATAGGTTGCAACAGTAAGCAATGTGCGGATGAATTTTAGCATAGCTATTGGCGAAAAGGTATCCTGATAGTCAATGCCTTTATGTTGACTATAACCTTTTGCCACTAATCTAGCTTTGAATGTCTCTACATTCCCATCTGCATCAATCTTTCTCTTGTAGATCCATTTACATCCAATAGATATTATACCTTCTGGTGGATTTACCAAGGTCCAGACTTAGTTTGAGTGCATCGAGTCAATTTCTGACTTCACTACCTCTAACAATTTTTTGGAGTCGATATCCGATATCGCCTCGTCATTGGTTTTGGGATCACCATGAATCCTATTACCTATGAGGAATATTTTTTCTACTTTCTCTGAAATAGTACCTAAGTACCTCTCAGGAGGATGGAAAACTCTTTTCGATCTACGAGGTGGAGGAGGTAGTGATTGTATTGGCTCAACGTAATTTGGTTCCATGGGGTCCTTAGCTCGTTGCTCTTAGGAGACTTTCTCCTCTAGCTTGATCTACTTTCCAATGCTGCTATCTTGAATAAACTATTTTTCAAAAAAAATGGCATGCTGACTCACAATTACATCATGGTCTTCTAGAATGTAGAAATAATATCCTAATGACTCTTTAGGATATCCTATGAATCGAGCTCTAAAGGATCTATAGTCTAACTTGTCCGCTTGTTGTCTTTTGACATGAGTCAGACAATCCCAAATTTTGAGATGACTCATACTTGATTTCTTACCATGCCATATCTCATATGGTGTGGTAGAAATGGTTTTAGAGAAAACCTTATTCAGTAAATATATTGCAGTTAACAGATTATGTCCCTAAAGAAAATCAAGAAGGTCTGTGAAGCTCATCATGGATCGGACCATATCTAATAGGATCTAATTTCTCCGTTCTAAAATCCCGTTGAGTTGAGGTATTCCAAATGGAGTCCATTGAGAGACTATGCCATTTTGCTTGAGATAGTCCAAGAATTTCTGACTAAGGTATTCACCTCCTCAATCTGATCAAATAACCTTAATGGACTTTTCAGTTTGCTTTTCGACTTTATGTCTGAATTTCTTGAACTTTTTAAAGGCTTCAGACTTATGTCTCATAAGATACACGTATCTATACCGAGATAAATCATCGATAAAGATTATGAAGTAACCAAAGTTGCCTCTGATCGATAAATCAAATGGGCCACATACATCAGTACGTACTAGGGCAAGTAGATCTATGGCCCTATCCCCATGTCCTACAAAAGGGAGCTTAGTCATTTTGTCATGAAGATATGATTCACAAATTGGATATGGCTCGAAAGTCAATGGACTCAATACCCTAATTTTCTTCAATTTACTAATCCTATCTTCTGCTATATGACCTAGCCTTAGGTGCCATAGATACCTATTATTTGGACTATCCCTAGGTCATTTTACGGCATTCATATTTTGCTCGATATTAAGGATAGATACATCAATATGTAATTGGTAGAGACCGTTAATGAGAAAATCAGTTGCAATTTTATTTCTTTCATAAAGAATATTATAATGGTCCTTAAGAAAACTAATTACATAGCCTTCTTGTGCTAAACATGAAATAAAAATCAAATTCCTACTTATGGCAGGCACATAAGAACAATCCCTAAGTACTAAATCTAAGCCAAATGGTAGTCGAAGAGGGTAGGTTCCTATGGCCACAGCAGCAACCCTTGCTCTATTTTCGATGCATAGGATCATCTCAACATCCTTCAATCTTATGCTATCCTCAAGACCCTGCATAGAAGTGCACAAATGAGTACTAGAACCGAAGTCAAGCATCCAACTAGATGTAGAAAAAATCATAAGGTTAGCTTCAATAACAAGCATACCTCCAGAAAGACCTGTCTCCTTCTTATTCTTTGCGATGGCTAGGTATGTAGGGCAGTTCTGCTTCCAGTGGCCATCATTATTATAATAGAAATACTTTCCTTTATCAGCGGTCTTCTTCTTCAGCTCTGCCTTCTTTTTCTTTTCATCTTCTACCTTCTACTTTTTTGTTAGATATATGTGCTCTAGAAGCCAGAATTGGCTGACACTTGTAATACACTTCTAGGGGCAAAATTATAATTTTGACTAATATCAATAAAATAGATTATTTTCTATCACATATGTGTATTTAGTGTCTGTGATACATCTTTTAAGTTAATGATAATGATAATTCATATTTTCAAGAGTTGAAAATTTAAGACATGAATAATCATTATTAACTCATAAAATGCTCCCGACCATAGGATCATCACGAGGATGGTGATTGATCAGGAAGGTTTGTGTACAATCGCTTCTCTTTAGTAGATGAGTCTTGAGTCTATGGTGTGGAGATATCGAAGTGAGAGTATAGGTACTCATTAGAGAACGAGGGCACTGAGCATGACCATCTCGAGTAGTCATTAGAAAGTCTACCTTCTCGTCAATGATTGACTCGATGCTATAGTAGTGTGTCGATTCTTTGACCTGAGATGCATTGGTAGTTCACCTTGAGGGTGTTATAGTTTGACTACACCATTACTCGATCTTCTAGTCATTCGAAATCCTGAGGTGTATGTTGGCTATAGCATGTTCATTGTAAGAACTGGATAGCATCAAGATGGAATCTATCTACCTCGGTGGTAGAGGAGCAGCCCTATGATGATCATGAGAATCAAGTCTAGAAGTCCATGGCCATGGCAGAGTGAAATAATAGAAAGAGATTCTATTTAGGTTTTCACATTGGACTTGAATCGAATGATTACATCATATGACAGAGACTAGGGTTTGATGAGTTCACCTTAAACTAATCTGATCGGAGCTCAAGATAGAAGAACTCAATCACATAGATAGCTATACCAAAAGTTTTGCATTCAGCTCTGATGGATTGCCACCATATACTGCTAGGTGTCACTAGTGGATTTTGGGACCAATTAGAATGATTTAGATGATCGATAATTCTAGCTGTTCGAATCAGAAGAGTTCTGATCCATCGAAAGGAGTTTTGATGATGTCGATGATAGAGATCATGATATATCCCATTACCATATAGAACTGAACCTAACTGGGTCACACAAACAAGGGTTTGAATTTGGTGATCATCAATTGAACTGATCCAGTTTAGTTGATCTGAATGAGATTCAATTAGGTTCAAGAAAATCGTGCTAGCACTCGATTGAACCTAACGTTCTTCTTTTACTATCATAAATAGTTGTCCTGACTGAGCCAAAGAAGTTTATGCTCAATCAGAGGCCTTCACTTTGTCTGACTGGAGCTTGTTCAAGTTAAAAAAGATTGTCTTATTTTGTAAGACATTACCTTCCATTTTTTGTCACCTACCATTTCTCGTCCTTTGACTTTGGTCAAAAGTTGACCTTTGATTGGTTAAACATTGATCATTGACACTTTGACTTCTGTCCACGTGTCATGCACCTATTAGAGAGCTGGTGGGGACCTGTCCTCCTACCAGAACCTGGCAAGGAGGAGGGCACACGCCACCTTGGCTTGTGCCCTAAGTTGGAGGCGCCCAGGAGTCCCTATTGGACAGGGACTCCATCTCCTTTTTAGATTCCGATTAGAGTTCTCCTAAGAACCAACTTTGACTGATCTTAGGCACCCTCTAAGGAGAAATCTAGGGGACTCTATTCCCACCAATCAAATTTAAATCTGATTTTAGCAAAGAGTTGTGATTGGTTGGAAAGAAGAGGAGTTGGATCATAGACAGTCTATAAATAAGACCCTGCGCCCAACTCAAATGTTGATTGGAAATTGAAATTGCATGCCCCAAGACTGCTCTCTCCCTCTTCCTCCATGCCAAACCCACCTTCTCCCTTTCCTCTCCATGTCCAAAAGTATTTTGGACCTTGGTTGGTGCAATCTAGATGAGAGAAAGGCGACTGAAAGCTAGAAGGCTGCGCTACTGCAAAGGACAACTGCTGATCTTCAAAAGGAGTTTTGAAGATCCTCCAGATCAGATCCAGATCTAATTTTTGGAGACATGATAGAGAAGAAGAGGATCTCTAGATTCAGTCTGAGTCGATACCGATAGAGGTCAGGCACTTGCATGGCTAGATCTAGAACCTTCCGCTGCTCATAGGATCATCATCGGGTAATAGGATTACCCACTTCAAGGTAAATTAAATTTGATTTAATTTATCTAATTTTATTTTAATTATTAAAATAATAAGAATTAGATCTAAAACATTCTAGTTTTAATCTAGATCAAAGAAAAAAAATTTTAAAATATATCTCTTGATCTGATCAGATTTGAACGAACCTGGTCCGAAAAATCAGGATTTCCCTTCAACTGATATCAGAGCCAAGGTTCTAAAAGTGTTTAGATCTATGTTTAAATTTATTTTAATTAGAAAATAAGTGATTTTAGATATCACATGAGATGTGATCAGATCTAAAATTAGAGAAAATTAAAATTAAATGATTTGAATCTAAGAGTAGAAAATATGCATGACTAGTTCTAAAATAGAATAGTTCTATAGAATAGTCTTGCATATTTTTAATTTAATTTAATTAAAATATATTTTAGATTTATTTATTTACTATTTTTTTATATTATAATGGTTATAATAACATCTAAAAAATAGCAAATAAAAATTATTTAATTTTAAACATCATATGAAATATGATTGATGCATGTCTAGACTAGTTGTAGAATAGTTCTACATAATTATCTAGATTAGAATTTATTTTGATTAGATCAATTTAAATTTAATTTTTTAGATTATTATAAGATAATTTAGATATGAAAATATGTATGATTCGATACATGAGATGTATGCAAAATATGCCATGATTAGATCTAATTTATATATGAGATATATGATATAGATCTAAAACTATTTTGTAGTATTGCATGTTCCTGATTAAGACATTCCTCTTGGCCATCCGGTCATAAGAATGAAGAAGGATTTAAAGGCCCTCTCCTCCTATCCAATGGGGCATTCTTATGATTTGTAGGGGTGCTGCGCGTTCGTCCTTAATCAAAAATCCAAAACTTACTTTCTACAAAATCCTAGATCCTGAAACCCTAGGATTTATTATGCATATTTTATTTATAAATCCTACTTAATTAAAAATTAAGATTATGAAATATTAATTAGGTCTAAAATTAAGAATTTTAGATCTAAGATATATTGATAATACTGGGTTCGAGCTTGGGTAGCTCAATTAGGTCTAAGCGGTTGATCAAACCGAATTAAGAGTTGGTTAGATGGGATTAATAATGCTTAAATTGACCAGTCTAATAGGATTAAGTCTGGGTCAAGATCGAGTCACGATCAAGCAAGACCTAATTAGGCTCAAAGGTTACAGTCTGGATTGTAGGCTAATCCAATTGGTTCTGACTTAATAATTTGGTGTCTAAGGTAAGTTTGGCACATACGACCGATTGATTTTTAATTGGAAGCTACTCGACCTGAATGCGTTCTTGTATGAGTTAATGGCATATTCCTTCCACCGATCTCACTTACCTAGCCATATCTATTGACATAGTTCTAATCTGAGGTGGTCAATAATCTGAGCTAACCCATGCCACTAGGTTAGTCATAATTGTTATGACTATGATAAGTCTAATTTAATGAGACCTGAATCAATTCTTCCTAAGAAAAGATTAAGTCTGAGGTCTTCCACCATTGTAGTTGTGCGGGCCCTTCCTGGGATTGATTGTTCTCGACTGGATACAGTATCTCAGTTGCACCGGGAAGACGCAACCATGTCTATTAGGCATTGGATGCTATGGACTGGAGGATGAGTTAGGCTCAATATTTTGAATATGGTGAGAGACTCAATTAGAAATTCAGTCTGTGCAAATGGTGGGTCTGACTTAACTAAGGAGTGGATCAATATTTTAGATATGGGGAGATTCATGAATTAGAGACCAAGTTTGGGAGCACCATGATTAGAGAATCATTGAATAAGAGTTGTTCACTCATTGGCTAACCATCACCAATAACTGTTAGATGAGGTGATGAGTCAGTTGGTGAGACCGCACCACCCACTAAAAATTATTAATCATGGAGATTTTCGTATCTCTACAGAGGGAGTGTAGGAATTCGAGAAAATAATGGAACCTAATTTATTTAAAAATAGAATTTATAAATAAATTGGTCAAGTCATAATTACAGTATCTAACTAGAATCTTTGACTCTCTACAAGAAAATGTCTGCGTCCAATCCATTGGCACGTATCTTGGACACACATAGACTGACCGAATCCAATTATAAAGATTGGCTCAGGAACTACAAAATTATTTGGGGTTCGGAGAAGTTAACCCATGTATTAGATCAGGATCCTCCCATCTTACTAATCCATCCATCCATTGAACAGAGAGCGTCCCTAAAAAAATGGATAGATGAAGATAATAAGGCCAGATATTACATATTGGGTTCGATGTCTGATGAGCTCCAGCGCCAACATGAAGATATTGGGACTGCTCGCCAAATATTGGCTCCCCTGTAGGAGATGTTTGGTGAACAGAGTCGCGCAGCCAAGTATCAAGTCACGAAATGACTTTTTAAGGCTAAGATGCATGATGGGTAGTCAGTCTAAGATCACTGTCTGATGATGATCAAGGACATGGAAGAGCTTGAGAAGCTCGGTGTGAAGTTAGACTTGGATCTATAGAACGATATTATTCTGCAATCCTTGACTGATGCATATGGGCAATTCATCATGAATTACCATATGCATAAACTTCAAAATTCCTTGGCCGAATTAATGAATATGCTGGTCACCATTGAGCTTTCTATGAAAGGTTCTAAAGGCTCAGTTCTTGCTATGGAACAGACTTCTTCCAAAAGAAAGTCTTATGAAAAGAAAAAGAAGTCTATGAAAAAGCAGAAGGTGGAAGGAGCAAAGAAGAAGGCAAAGCCGAAGATGAAAGCCGCTGCCAAAGGAAAGTATTTTCATTGCAATAGCGACGACCACTGGAAGCGAAACTGTCTTACTTATCTGGCCACCCTGAAGTCAAGAAGGAAGGTCCTTCTGGAGGTATGCTCGTTATTGAGTCTAACCTTACGGTTTCTTTTGCATCCAGTTGGGTGCTTGACTCTGGTTCTAGTGCTCATCTGTGCACTTTCATGCAGGGTCTTGAGGATAGCAGGAGGTTGAGGGATGGAGACATAATCCTACGCATCGATAATGGAGCAAGAGTTGCTGTAGTAGCCATGGGAACATACCCTCTTCAAATTACCATCTGGTTTAGACTTAGTTTTGAAAGACTGTTATTATGTGCCTGCAGCTAGCAGGAATTTGATTTCTGTTTTATACTTAGCACAAGAAGGCTATGCGATTACCTTCTTTAAGGACCATTGTAACATTCTTTATGAAAGAAATAAAATTGCAAATGGTTTCCTTATTAATAGTCTTTATCAGCTATATATTGATGTACCTGTTCTAACAGTCGAGCAAAACGTGAATGCCAAACGACCTAGGGATAGTCTAAATGACAGGTATCTATGGCACCTGAGATTAGGTCATATAGCAGAAGATAGGATCAACAAATTGGAGAAAAATAGGCTATTAAGTCCATTGACTTCTGAGTCATATCCAACTTGTGAATCTTGTCTTCAAGGCAAAATGACTAAACTCCCTTTTGTT
>QRFJ01003636.1:0-80148 GCA_006176705.1 Cocos nucifera
TCAGGAGAGAGGAGGGGGGACGTCGGTCGGGGGGAGGAGCCTCCCCGATAATGAAGAGGAGGGGGAGAGAAAGCGAGAGAGATTGAGCGCGCACGGGAGGAAAAGAAAAATTTAGGAATTTTTAACCTAACCTACGACAGCGATTATCGAACCGCTACCATAGATCTACGGTAGTGGTTATCCAAAACTGCTGCCATAGATCTACAACAGTGGTTCTATAACCGCTACTGTAGATCTATAGCAGCGATTTTTGATAACCGCTGCCATAGATGGAAAATAAATTTTTTTTAATTTTTTCTCTAAATATTATGTAATTTTAAAATTTAATATCCATCTTCACCATTCATTATCTAAATAAGTATCATTAGAATATCATCGCAAAAGATCGCCTTGATCTGATGGCCCTAGCTTCATCGATAAAAAAAAA
Organism: Cocos nucifera; assembly: GCA_006176705.1. NCBI lineage: Eukaryota > Viridiplantae > Streptophyta > Magnoliopsida > Arecales > Arecaceae > Cocos > Cocos nucifera. The sequence goes on from QRFJ01003636.1 coordinate 428, forward strand.
TTGATTTCGACGATCATGAACGATGATACGATGATCTGATAGATGAAGATCTCTGATGGATTCAAAAATCTGTAATGATGATCTCAATGATATTTGTAGCATACTATCAAAATTTTACTTCAATCGGATATCGATATCATGATCAATTTAGTATGGAATGATTTCGGCCGTTAAATTAGAAACAAGCGATCAAAGGATTAAATGACGTTCGATTATGAGATAATTTTTTAGTTAAATGATCTTTGTTATAATTTTAAATATTTTATATGGTGATGATAGTAAAATTCAAATCATTTTTGTGTAAACTGCTCATGTTAAGCAAATATTGCAAAAGCACGAGCATAATAACCAGTGAAGTTTCAGAATGGTTATCAGGAGATACATAGTTTTAGATCGTTCTTCATCTCACGAGTTAAATTTTATAATCGTCATTATAAAAAATGATTAAAGTAGTAGTCAAGATCATTTATAAAAAAAATTATCTCATAATCGGATACCGTTTGGTCCTTTGATCAATCATTTATCATTTAACAGTTGAAACTAATCTATACTAAATTGATCAAGATAACGATATCCGATTGAAGTAAAACTTTGATAGTACACTACAAACATCACTGAGATCATCGTTGTAGATTTTTGGATCCATCAGAGGTCTCCATCTATTAGATCATCGCATCGTCGTTCGTAATCGTCGAAATCAAATTTTTCTGATCGATGAAGCTAGGGCCATCGGATCAAGGTGACCTTTTGTGAAGATACTATAATGATAATTATTTAGATAATGAACAATGAAGATAGGCATTAAATTTTAAAATTATATAATATTTTAAAAATATATATATATATGGCAGTGGTTATAATTAACCGCTTTCATAAATCAGATTATAGCAGCGGTTCTTACTAACTGCTACTATAAGTCCAACTTATGACAGTGGTTACAATGAACCGCTGCTATAGGTCCGACCTACGGCAGCAATTTTCTATAACCGTTGTTATATGTTGGACCTATAGCAGCGGTTACAAAAATTATTGCCATAGGTCCGACCTATAGCAGTAGTTAACGAAAACCGCTGTCGTAGGTGCTATGGCAGCAATTTCGAAAATCACTGCCATAGTAAGCGAGGCTATAGGCCATTTTTATAGTAGTGCAAAGGTGAGTTAGCATGTCCAGTCTGTGAAAGAAACATCCGATCTAGAAGGTTGACACATCAGAGGAGCTTTAGCTATATGGGGTATCAACATTTTCTCCGTTGAAATCATTCATACAAAAGGGATGCATGCTCCTTCGACGGTACTGTTGAAGAAGATAAGGCACCTGGTCGGATGTCTGGGAGTGAAGTACTTAGAGAGTTGGATGGTCTTAGTATTGAATTTAGGAAAGATAATCCGATTGGTGATAAAAAAGAAAGTGTCGATCAAAGAAAAATGACACAGTTTAATTAGAGGAAAAAGAGCATCTTCTTTGACTGGCCATATTGGGAGACAAATTTATTGTGCCACTGCTTAGATGTAATGCATATTGAAAAGAATGTGTCCGAGCTTCTTTTGGCAATAATCTTGAATATCAAGGATAAGACCAAAGATGACTTGAATTTCCGACTTGACTTGAAAGAATGGGGTATTAGAAGATCACTCCATCCAGAGCCGACAAGAAAAGAACAGTGGAGGCTTTCTCATGCATGCTATGTTATGAATGCCTTCGAACAGTCCACATTTCTTCGTGTGTTGGAGAACATAAAAGTCTCAAATGGATACTCAAGTAACATATCAAAGCGTGTGAATAGTAAGAATGTCAAACTTGGGAGATTGAAGACTCATGATTATCATGTACTGATGCAAAAATTGATCCCAATAGCTATTCATGACGTGTTGCCAAAAAATGTTAGAATGGCGGTTATTCATTTTTGCAACTTTTACAGAGATATTTGTGCAAAGAGGTTGCTTAAGAAAGATGTGAAGAAAATGAAGGTAGGGGCGGTGACTATATTATGTGATCTAGAGATGATATTTTCACCATCATTTTTTATGGTTATGATGCATCTCACCGTTCACCTTGCAGAAAAAGTTGCACTTGGAGGCCCAGTATTCTGCCGATGGATGTATCCTACTGAGAGAAATATTCAAACTCTAAAATATTATGTAAGAAATATGAATCACCCGGAGGAATCTATAGCAGAAGGTTATTTAGGTCAAGAGTGTATGGATTTTTGTACCATGTACTTAAACAAGCTTGAGATACGTCGTAATCGACCAATGAGGAATCAAGATGATCAGTATAAGTCAATTGAGCCTACATTTGAGTCCATTCCATAGCCAGGTGGACTTTCCACTTCATATGGCCTCACTGATTTGAGCATTGAGGAAAGGGATAAGGCACACCACTACGTGCTCTTCAACTATGATGTCATTGAGCCGTACATAAGGTGAGTCACTCAGCATTATTTATTTCATAATAATTAAAAAAAATATCTAATTATATCTAAATTTGTTCTTTGTACATGCAGCAAACATAAGGAGGTCATAAGAGTAAAATATGATGCTCTAAGTATGTAGGAGAAAGAAAAAATGCATAGCAATAAATTTTTTGAATGATTCAAAGATCATGTAAGCGATTATATATTCTTGCCTGGTATAATTTATTAGAACATGTTTACTAATTAGGTGTTATCTCCTTAATAGGTGTGAAGATTGCTGCTTAGTGATGTGAGCCCTGAAGTGCATGCATGCTCTTTCAATGGACTCTAATCATACCGTGCGTGAGTATAAACAGCTCATCATTAACGGCTACAGGTTTAATATTTACAGCAGGTCCATAAATATGGCAACACAAAATAGTGGCATCATGTTAAGTGCCATCACTTGATGTTATGCTAGCTCGAGGAATTCATAGCCTCGTATGGAGGATTCGAACTATTATGGCATGGTGGAGAAGATAGTCATCTTGGACTATTATTCTAAAGGGAGGATCGCATTGATGAAGTGCGATTGGTTTGACACCTTATCATAGTCTGGGATGAAGACTGATGAGTATAGTTTTACTCTCGTTAACATGCAATGCCATCTCCACACTGAAGAACCGTATATACTTGCCTCCCAAGCTAGTCAAGTCTTCTACGTTAGTAATTCCTTGGAGCCTCAATGGGGTGTTATTGTGAGGATGGTGCCTAGGCATATTTTTGATGATATCGAAGTTGATGACGAAGTTGGACCATGCATGCAAAGTGCTCCTCTAGGACAAAACTTATCTAATACTATCGAGGTCCCAGATACATTTGTCAGGAGCGATGGTGATATCCATATTGTAGATATCACTAGACGATGACTTCAACATTCTAGTATAAATTATTAGAATCTAATTATTGATTTTTATTTAATTTTTTTTATATCTTTCTTATTTTGGTTAAAGAGCTCTATTTCTTCTGATCTTTGGAAGCTTAAGAAAAATGTGCCGTGTCGGCCACTAAGAGAACCCCCATTTGGTATAAATATTAGAGACTATTTATTGATGCTATACTAATATTATTGTTCAACATGTTATGTTGATTAATGTTCATTAACGTTGCAGGTCACGATGGCACCGAAATGCCATCTAGCTTTCACTCTTATCCCTCGGTGGGTTACGCGCAGTTCAGCATCCGAGGAGCAGTCGAAGCATACTCCATCCACCTCAGCATCGACTGTTCAGGAACCTTCACTATCGGCATTTACTCCATCGGCGGCATCTACTCCATCGACAGCATCTACTCCACCGATAACTGAGCTTCTACCGTCGTTCATATCTGAGACACATACTACTATGCAGGCATCTGAGTGTACGTTTTTATTATATTAGCACAACTTTATTTTTTATATAGTATTTGTATACTTATATATTTGCATAACGTATTTGCATTGCAGGTGCATCATCCAATCGGACATTTCGCGGTCCTATACGTATGGCACACGTATGAAACCGTCAGCATCAGGTGATGGTCTATTACGATGCGGAGGAAAGATCGGTAGGAGAGACCACATAGGAGATGCATTTTTTTTTGGAGTGCTTATGAGACGGTCAGACATCATTCCCATAGAGCCTAGAGACTGGCATTTGATGGATGCTACCATCAGGGATCAAATATGGGAGGAGATATGGGTAAGTACGCGCATCTTTGTTATATTTATGCATTTTATATATTTACACTATATATGTTTGATTAGAATAATTTTGTAACTGATTTTTGATAACTTTGTGTAGAGGAGGTACGACTTTTTCGATCACGAGAGGGCTCGAGATGTCCGACTGAGGAAGATCGGAGAGTTATACTAAGATTATAAGATCAAGCTCTATAGATGATGGCTCGAGCATCGATGAGACACTCCGGAGGAGCTTGGTCCCTGGATACAGGACTATCCTCTGAGTCAGTGGGAGAGGATGGTTAGACACTGGAAGAGCCAGGAGTTTGAGGTAAAGTTTCTAACTTTTGAATTTTTTAATACACTTAAAGTTTTATTTAAATATTTTTTAAATATTTATTATTTATTTGAATACTTGTTAGACTATCTTTCGTTGGAACCGGGAGAACCGTGCAGCCCGAAAGTATATGGACACTCTAGGCTGCGAGTCTATAGCCAATCGTATGCATAGAGAGGTAATTAATTCTAAATCTTACTAGATAAATTAAATTCATATTTTTTATCATCTTTTTGATAAATTTATTCTTTATTATAGCTGATGAGAGATAGAGTGATGCCCAGCCGTAGCGAGATCTTCCGATCCAGCCGCACAGACAAGACGAGCAAGCCGATGAACGACGCGATCGAACGTATTTTTGTAAGTATTAAATATATTAGTATATATGATTAGTATTATAGCATTTTTTATAAAATTTTATTTCAATTTATAATTATAGGATCAGTTAGATGCGCTCATGAGCGAGGGCCCGGATACCTCTGGACCCCATAGCCATCTATCTCAGGTCTTGGGGCCTGAGCACTCTGGGAGGATCTGATGCAGGCCTGGACACATGCCGACGAGCTACTGATCCGAGGAGAGTGTCTCCTCACAGACTTTCGGTGTCGTCAGTCGGGAGGAGTTTGAGGAGGCGTTGGCATGGGCAGATCATGCTATGACGCGGGCAAATCGGGCTGAGGAGCGCGCATCTCATCTGGAGGACATCATGAGAGATATGATGTCGACGCTTAGCGCACGTTTTGAAGTCTTGAGCTTCAAAGATATGTTGGCCCGCATTCCAGCTCCAGCTCCAACTTCGGCTCAGGCTCCAGCACCAGCTTCGGCTCCAGCTCCGGCTCTGGCTCTGGCTCCTGGTGACGATGACGATGATGTAGATTTAAGAGATTTTTGATGTATTTTATTTTTTTTAAAAAATATTATAATAAATTTTATTCGGTAATAAAATTTTAATATTTCAGAATAATTTTTATATTTATTATATTTTCTTGTGTTATATATATGTATTTATCAGATAAAATATATAAAAAAATAAAAATTTTAATTTTTTTAATTATTCAAGATCTATGGCAGCGGTTTTGTAACCACTGCCATATCTGTGCCAACTGTTGCCATAGGTTCGTGGTGCAAACGGTGCCAACTACTGTATTAGACCTATGGCAGTGATTTTGCTGCTATAGATTACCTATGGCAGCGGTTACATAACCGCTGCCGTAGATTACCAATGGCAGCGGTTACATAACCGCTGCTATAGGTCGATATATTATAGCGGTTTATAAACTACTGTAATAGGCTATCTATGGCAGCGGTTCAAACAATCGTTGCAACAACTGCTGCTATAGAGCTACGGCGATGGCTGCAGTAGCAGCGGTTAGAAAACTGCTACCATATGAGCTACGGTAGTGGTTACGAACCGCTGTCGTAGTCCTTTTCTGTAGTAGTGTGAGAAGCTCGCGTTCCTCATTTACTTTTATTTAATTAATGACAATGTTTGCGAAGTATGGGTAGGTGTGAACCCATGGTTACCTGAACCTTTTTCGGGATGTTTTCAGGGTTTTCACTGAAGAAAACGGCTTTGAACCCCGTTAGGTCTTCCCATCCTTGTGGCACTCCAAAGCTGTATATGATGGTGGCCACTGCCTCTGCCATCCAACATAGAAGGGGAAGGTTTTTGATGGTAGCGTAGACTTTGAATCTTAACCCATGGTGTGTCGCATCTTTTGACAAATCCCAGTGGTTTAGTATGACGGAGAAGCCATCATCCTGGATGTGCCCTCTCGCCATGAGCTCTTGAACAGTTTGGTTGTCTGGGATGCAACAAAAATATTCCGTTTCTGGTAACTGCCTAGTGGTCCAGGATCCACATCTTCGTGCCATGTGGGCTAAGATGGGGAAACTTCATCCACCTTAATCGGTCTCCCAGAAGTTCCGACGTAGGCCGCACGGTAAGACTACAACAAAAAAAAAATTTGTGATGCAAAAAGAATATCATAAATATTAATTTTTTATTATTAATAATTATTTATGATAAAAATTTTATCGCTAATAAATCATCGTAAAAAATGGGATCGCAGATAATATTTTATGATGAAAAAATAATTTTTATCGCTAATAATAATTTTTTACGATGAAAATTTTTCATCAAAAAATTTATTTTAATTTATTTAATTATTTATGATGGATATATTTATGATGTTAATTATTTTTTTTATTATAAATAATTATTATTTATGATGAAAAAATTTCATTGCAAAAACTCAATTATTTGCAATGGAAAAAGCATCATCGCAAATATAAATTATTTGTGATGAAATTTTTTTATCGCAAATATCAATTATTTGTGATGAAATACTTTCATCGTAAATATTCAATTATTTACAATGAAAAAATTTTCATCACAAATAATTGAGTATTTGCGACGATAATTATTCCATCGCCAATAATTGAGTATTTGCAACAAAAAATTTTTTATCACAAATACTCAATTATTTGCGACACAAATTTTTCATTGCAAGTAATTAAATAAATAAATTTAATTATTAATTTTTTAAAAATTATTTATAGATATATATTTTTTAATTTATGCTTTTAATGTTTTATATTATAATCTATAAAATAAAAATAAAAAATCCACATAATAAACCCAAATATAAATTTCATCATTTCATTATATTAAAATATAATTACAAAAAAATAATAATTATAAGAGGTCCAAAATAAAAATAAAAAATATAAAAATAGACCAATAGCCGTCAAGCATCGAAGGAGAACAGGCTGGAGGAGGGGAGCGCTCGAAGGAGATCAGACCGATCTACTGCTGCCTCATTTGTTGTATCATCTACTCCATTTATATCTAGAATAGCTAGTGCTCATCGATACGTGTAGCCAACTCAGCAGTCTATTGTCAATTCTCAATAGCATATTTTTGTATCTCTGCCAACTGAACATTACAGGCAGCATGGATGTCAGCCCTGGACGAGCATAAGATCCCATGCCCTAGCATCCTAACATAATAGGATCTCATACCAAGTACCTGATCATAGATCTCATTATTTATGGGTGCGGTCGAGCTGACCCTCAAGGATAGGCTGGGATCTAATGTCTATCATACGATCCTAAAAATTAAAATTATAACTATTCTAAATTTGTACTGAAAATCAAAATGTCAATAAAAAAAATAGTTGAAAAAACTTACATAAAGCTTCTGACTCCCTGCCGTCTAATTTTCTGATCGTCGCTGGTGGATCTGCTGGGTAGATTTCGATCTTACCAAGAAACTCGCCACTCTCTACATCTCTCTGCAATTTGAGAATAATTAATAAAAAAATTTAAATAGTTAAAGAGTTAAAATATACTAAATAGAAATTACTTATTATCTGCTCTATATGGCAAGTGAACGGCCTTGAACCCCTATAATGCAAGACGATCTATCTCACTCGATTCACAACATTTTAGGCATATCGATCCTATACAGTTAACAGTTAAATTAGTAAAAAACTAACTAAATTTAAAAATAAATAATTTAATTATTAAACTCTAAAAAATAGAAAGTTTGGATACTTAACCTGAGATGTGGGGTCCTCATACGTGTGGCATATGACAACTCAATCCTCGATACTGATGCTATCATATGGCCGCTGCTTGTTAGAAAATGTATCCTAAAGTCAATCATCTAAATTATAAATAATTAAAATTAGTATATGAATTATCAGATAATAATAGTTATTTGGTTTCACTATAAGAAAAAGGATCTTTGCCGATGCAAAATTTTGCGTAGGTAAAGATCACAATTAGCTACGTAAATTTTTAAATGCCGATAAAAATCAAACAATTAGCTACGCTAAATGACAAATGTCAAAAAATATAATTATCGACATCATATTTGCATCGGCATTTAACACAAAGCATCAATAATGGGTGCTCTTATTTTTTTTAATTTTTCACAAACATTTACCGACATGAATTTAGTGTAGGTAAAAATCATAATTTCCTATGCTTACATCTTACGTAAACAAATAGGCTTATTTCCTACATTAAATTTGCATTAGTAAATATTTTTTTTATAATTTTTTTATTTTTATAAATTATTTTCTGACATTTAGCAAGCACAGGTAATATGATAATTACCTACGATTAATTTTTTCATAGATAATTAGGATTATTTCCTATGTTAAATTAATGTCTATAAATGTTTTATTTTTTTTATTTTTATAAATAATTTATTGACGTTCGAGTAGTGTAGGTAATCAACCTAATTACCTATATTTATTTTTTATGTAGGTAATTATACTTATTACCTACTATTAATTTACATCGATAAATATTTTTTTTATAAATTTTTTTATTTTTATAAACTATTTATTGATGTAAATTTATTTATAACTTTCATAGGTAATTAGTCTTATTACCGACGCTAAATTTGCATGGATTATTATTTTTTTAATTATAATTTTTTTATTTTTATAAATAATTTATTGATGTCAAATAAGCATAGGCAGTAAGCTTAATTACCTACGTAAGACCTAAACGTAGATATTATTTATCATTATGTAAATAATTTTTTTATTCTTTTATTTTTATAGATTATTTATCATTATCTAAATAATTTATGGATATAATTTTTGAATTTAAAGTCCATCTTCATCATTCATTTTCTAAATAATTATCGTTAGAGTATCGTCACAAAAGTCTGCCTCAATCTGGTAGTCCTAACTATGTCGATCAATAAAATTTGATTTCGATGGCCATGAACGATCGCATGATGATCTGATAAATAAAAATCATCGATGGATTCGAAAACTTGCAATGATGATCTCAGTGATATTTATAGCAAATTATCAAAATTTCATCTAAATCGAACATCATTATCATGATCAATTTAGTATGGGATGATTTAGACCGTTAAATAAAAAATATGTGATCAAAAGGCCAAATAACATCTGATTATAAGAAGATTTTTTAAATAAATAATCTTTGCTACTACTTTGATCATTTGTATGATGGTGATCGTAAAATTCAAAATGCACATATATAGAGATGAGAAACTATATATCTTTTCGTACTTATTTTTAAGATTCTTAAGTAATTATACTTTTGCTTTATAAGATTTGGTTAATATGAATGATTCATACATGCGCGGTCATGATTTTATGATCATCACCGTACAAATGATCAAAGTAGTAATAAAGATTATTTATCTAAAAAATCATCATATAATTAGATGCCATTTGACCTTTTGATCACATATTTTTCATTTAACGGTCGAAATTATCCCATACTAAATTGATCATGATAATGATGTTCGATTGAGGTAAAATTTTGATAGCATACTATAAATATCACCAATATCATCGTTGTAAGTTATCAAAATTATCAGTGGTCTTTATCTATCAGATCATTATGTGATCCTTCATGGTCATTAAAATCAAATTTTATTGATCGACAAAGCTAGGGCTATCAAATCGAGGTGGACTTTTATGATGATACTTTAATAATAATTATTTAGATAATAAATGGTAAAGATGGGCTTTTAAATAATAATTATTAAAAAAATTAATGTCAAAAAATGTTTGATCTTTTTAGCGATGTAAAAGTAACGTCGGTAAATAAAATAATTACCTATGAAAATACTAAACATACAAAATTTATTTTATGTCCGACATTTCATTTACATCAAAAAATATTTTTTAAAATTTTTTATTTTTAAATTTTAATTAAATATTTTTTGAAAGTAATTTTAATTTTAAATAAATATTTTTTGATGTTTATTTAACGTCGGCAATAACGTTAATTACCTATGCTTCTCATTAATGTAGCTAATTATTGAATTGCCGACGATGTTTTGCATCGATAAATCTCTTTAGGTAATTAATTTTAATTAAAATTAATTATTGATATTAGATAATTAATGTTAATAATTAATGTTAATTATTAAATTATAAACTAGCCGAACCACTCCTATAAATGATAAATTATTTATGAAAAAATATTAATTAAATTTTTTTTTGATGTAACTAAAACATCGAAAAATATATCAAATTGCCTACGTTTTATCTTTACATAGGTAATTAAGGTTAGTTCTGATGGAAAGGTTACATCGGAATATGTTTGTCCTTTTTGATGACGTAAGGTTAACGTCGATAAAAATATGACCTACCTATGAAATTTTACATCAAAAATAGCACAAATTTTTTGACATAATTTATAAATCGATAAAAAAATTATTTTTTAATGCAAATTATACATCAAAAATAATCAAAATTTTCTACGTTATGTATTTACGTAGGTAACTATTTTAGTTACTGATGTTTATTTTACATCACCAAAAATATATACTTTTTATTAAATATTTTATTTTTTATTAAATATTTGCCGATATTTTGCTAACATTGGCAATAACCTTGATTACCTACGTTTTTTGTTAACATAGCTAATTATTGGAATTACCAACATTATATTTCGTTGATAAATCTTTTTAGATATTTAGAATCCCACCCCTCTATGCATTTCCATCTCCCATCCCTGCCCTCCTATTTTTCCTACTCAAACCCTTTTCACTGGCTATCTTATTTCTCTGGTCCTCCTATTTTTCCTTCTCTCTTTCGATCGCTCTCACCATCGGTCATCCTCGCTTCCACCTTTGTCGCTATCATCGTCGATATGCGGAGGGGGGTGGGGTTGGTTGCTCGGGTAGGGGAAGGAGAGGATGGTTGGGGTGGGGCGGAGGGGAGCTGTGGGGGGGGTGGGGTAGGGCCGGGCTGGCACCGAGAGAGCAGGCTCGAGCACATTTTTAGGGAAGGAGGGGCACCATGGGGGTAGGAAGGAGGGACGCCGCGTACGTAGGGGGAGAAGGGGCGTGGTTGCTGGTGGTGACCAATGGTGGGGCCTGACCGAGGTGTGGGATGGTGGTGGCGATGGGTACCTCAGGGGTGGCGCGAGGGTAGAGAGAGGGAGGTGCAGACAAAGGGGAGGGGGCGCAGGGGTGGTGGTGACGGTGGCCAAGGGGAAGGGGGGAAGAATTTTTTTTATAATTTATTTATTTATTTATAATACTTAAAAATAATAAAAAATAAAAAATAAAAAATAAATAAAATAAAATAATATAAATATAAAATATTTAATTATATATTTAAAATAATAATAAAATATTATATTTTTAAAAAATAAAATTTTAAAATATTTTTTAAAAAAAGAAAAGAAAAATTATAGTAAATAATATAATTTATAAATATATATTTTATATGAAAATTGATATTTTATATATTTTTATGTAATTATATAAATATTTTATATAGGATTATTTATTATTTTGTAGGATTAATTTTTATAATTAAAAAATATATATTTTACATATTTTATGTCTAATTATATAAATATTTTATATCAGATTATTATTTATTACTTTATAAGATTATATAATTTTATATATTTTATACTATATAATTATTTTATATATTCAATTTAGTTATCTAAAATTATAACTAAAATTAATATTAGTATGGAAAAATATGTACCATACTTGTACTATTTTTAGATATAATGTAAAAATTAAATTAAAGCATATAAATTAAGCATATAATTTAAAAGGTTAATAAGAAGGACATATGATTGAATTTATTGATTTTGTTGCAGTCCTAGTTAATGAGATACATCTAGCTTGACTTAATATTTTTTTAATCTATCATTTAGATAATGTCTTGCCAGCATTAAATTATTTCTTTAAATTCCTGAAAGAAAAATGTGTCTATTTGATGCATTTTTTATTCTTGATATTTGCAATGTATGTTGTTAACAAATGTTGTTTAGCTTTAATTTTTTTTAAAAAAAAATTATTTGAGGTTCATATTGGTAGTTTATTATTAAAGCTTTAATCTTTAGTTTATAATTTTTGATTTATAAAATTTATTATATAAAATATGAAAAATATCCATATTTTAGAAGAAACTCTACTAAAATGTATAGTTATCCTTTTTTGATAAATTAGAATATCATTTCTGAATGTATATTTAGAGATGGTAGCTAAATTGCATTGAGCCATAGATTTTCATTCAATAATCGATCCTGATCGGGATCAACTCTTGGATGCTCCATTTTCGGGCATTTTAAAAAAGCTTTAATCTTATTATTATTATTAGTTGATATTTTATTTTATTATGTGATATTCAGTAGTTATCTCTCATCTATTCTCCAGGTATATATTAGATAAGGTGTATAGGCACCGTATTCACATCATATACTTGGAGAATCATGAGGAGATGCTGTCGAAATTTTCATAATAATGAAATAAAATATTGACTAATAACAATAATAAGATTATTGCTCTTTTGAAAGAGATAGGACTATACCTGTTAGAAATGAATAGGATTATGCATTCTTAAAATCTTACTAATAACACATACTTAAGTGATGAACATTGTTCGCAGATAGATAAAAAACATCGACAAAAGTTGGATGAATCCTCGCTCAATCATCTTACCTGAATACCGACAAGGTGTTAGAAATTTTATAAGATTTGCATGAGAAAAAGTTGATGATCCTAATAGAATCAAATGTCCTTATCGGATATGTCATAATAATTACTTTCAGCCTATAAATATTACATTGGAGTACTTGTTGAATTGGGTTATAGATAGAAAGTATACTATTTAGGATTTGCATGGAAAAACTAGACCTACTAACATAAGAGACCAACATATGAATCAACAGCCTGAACCAATTGGCATCAATGAGATGTTAGATGATTTATATGAAGGGGCATATTTTGACAACTCTCCTGAGAGTACGGATAATGCAAATGATGGACATTTTGAAAAGCTCATGAGAGATGCCAAGGAGCCATTATATCCAAATTGTAAGAAGTTCTCGATGCTTGAGTACTTGATAAAACTTTTTCACAGTAAAACCATATTTGGTTGGAGTCAAAAGTCATTTGATTTTATATTGAACTTAATCAAGGAGGCATTATCGGATGGGGAAAAACTTTCAAAATCATATTCAGAGGCAAAAAAGTATATGCGTGAACTTAGATTGGGTTATACACCAATACATGCTTATAAGAATAATTGTGCATTATTTTATAAAGAGCATCAACACTTGGATTATTGCCCAAAATATGGTGAGTCAAGGTATGCTGAAGATTCTAAAAGAAGTAAGAAGTGGCCTTACAAGATTTTGAGATACTTTTCATTAACATCGAGACTTCAGAGATTTTATCAGTCATTAAAGACCGCCGAGACGATGAGATGGCATCATGAGATGAGAATTTTTGAGGATAACATCATTAGTCATCTAGTAGACTCTATAGTTTGGAGAAAATTTGATAAACAATATCCTTAATTTGCTAGTGACCCATGCAACATTCATCTTGGTCTAGCATCTGATGGTTTTAATCTATTTGGGAGTATGAGCAATGCTTATAATATGTGGCCGATTATGCTAATGTTGTATAATGTTGCATCATGAAAATATATAAAAGAGCCATTTATATTTTTATCATTATTTATTTCTGGACCTAGAGCTCCTGGTAATGAGATAGATATTTATCTACGATCCTTAATCGATGAATTGAGAGAATTTTAGGAGATTGGTGTTGTAACATACGATTCAGTTAGTAAAAAAAATTTTTGATTGCATGCGATGATAATGTGGACAATTAATGATTTTTCAGCTTATGGTAACCTATATGGATGGAGCACAAAAAGATATTTGGCATGTCCAATTTGCAACGATGATAGCTACTCCGTTAGATTGAATCATGGAAAAAAATGCCTATATGGATCATCGTAGGTTTTTACCATCTAATTATTCTTGGAGAATCCATCAGAATCGATGCTTCAATGAAAAATCAGAGATGTGTGGGCCACCTTATATGATGAGCGGAGATGACATATTGGCACAACTAGAGGCCATTGGTAGTATTAAATTTGGCAAAGTTTCTGGGGGTTGCAAGCGAAAGCATAATGAATTAGAGTTGAACTGGACGAAGAGGAGCATATTTTTTGAATTATCTTATTGGCAACATCTCCTACATCATCATAATTTGGATGTCATGCACATTGAGAAGAATATTTGTGATAATATTATCGGGATACTTCTGTACATCAAGAAAAAAAATAAAAGATAATTCAAATTCTCGGCTAGACATCGAAAGAATGGGAAAATGGCATGAGCTGCACTTGGTGCCCCATGATGGTGGAAAATTCTTAATGCCAACTGCAAGTTATACATCGCATGGTGATGGGAAAAGAAATTTCTGTGAGTGGTTAAAAATCATAAAATTTCTTGATGGTTTTGCCTCCAATATTTCAAGCCGTGTGAACTTAAAAGATGGCAGTATCTCAGGTATGAAGAGTCACAACTCTCATGTTATGTTGCAGCATCTTATACCTATTATGATACATGGCTTCTCCACCATAAGGGTATAGAATGCACTTATTGAATTGGATATTTTCTTTTGAGAATTATGTTCTTGGAAACTCCAAGTTGATATACTTGAGAAGCTTCAATCAGATATTGCCCTATTGCTATGTAAGCTGGAAAAAAAATTTTACCATTATTTTTTGATATTATGGTACACTTGGCGGTTCACTTTTCAAGGGAGGCTTTGCTTGCCAAGCCAATTCAGTACCGATGAATGTATCATGTTGAACGATAATAATATTATAAAAAAAATAATTTTTTTACTTAATTTATAATTATAATAAAAAAATAATTACATATAAAATATATTTTTTAATCATTTTGTATGTGCAAATTCTTGTATAAGTTGAAATAATATGTGTGAAATAAGGCACGTTTAGAAGGATCAATTGTGGAAGCATATATCTCCACAGAGTGTCTTATATTATGTTTGATGTATCTCGATGATGTAAAAACACGATTCAATCAAGAAGAGTGCAATGCAGATAAGGAGTGGAACGATATTGAATCTACATTATCTATTTTTAAAATTAATATTCATCCCATTAATGAAAGAAAGTACAAATATATACGACTATAGAATAGGACTATGATAGTGATTTGGAACCACTACCCACTACTACAAAAAAGGGCTATGGCAGTGGTTCGTAATCGCTATCGTAGCCCAAAAAATCACTCTCATAGGCTATGATAATAGTTTTCTAACTGCTGCCACTGCGGCCGTCATCGTAGCTCTATGGCAGCGATTGTTTGAATCGCTGTCATAAATGGCCTATTGCAATGATTTATAAATCACTGTAATATATCGACCTATAGCGGCGGTTACATAACCGCTATCATAGATCTAATATAGCGGTTGACACCACGGATCTATGGCAGCGGTTGGCACAGATATGGCAGTGATTATAAAACCACTGTCGTAGATCTTTTTATAATTAAAAAAATTAAAATTTTTATTTTTTTATATATTTTATTTGATAAATATAGATATATAATATAAGAAAATATAATAAACATAAAAATTATTCTAAAATGCTAAAATTTTATTATCGAATAAAATTTATTATAATATTTTTTTAAAAAAAATACATCAAAAGTCTCCTAAATCTACATCATCGTTGTCGTCATCGAAAGCCGAAGTCGGAGCTAGAGCTAGAGCTGGAATGCGGGCCAACATATCCTCAAAGTCTATGATTCTAAAATGTACGCTGAGCGTCGATATCATGTCTCTCACGATGCCCTCCAAATGAGATGCGTGCTCCTCAGCCCGATCTGCCCGCTTCATAGCATGATCTACCCATGCCAACGCCTCCTCAAGCTCCTCCCAGCTGACGACACCGAAAGTCTGTGAGGAGACGCTCGTCTCAGACTAGTAGCTCATCGGCGTGTGTCCAGGCCTACATTGAATCCTCCCAAAGTGCTCAGGCCCTAAGACCTAAGACAGATGGTCATGGGGCCCAGAGGTATCCGGGCCCTCGCTCGCGAGCGTATCTAACTGATCCTATAATTATAAATTAAAATAAAATTTTATAAAAAATATTATAATACTAATTATATATACTAATATATTTAATACTTACAAAAATATGCCCGATCGAGGCATTCATCGATCTGCTCGTCTTGTTCGTGCGGCTGGATCGGAAGATCTCGCTATGGCTAGGCATCACTCCATCTCTCATCAGTTATAACAAAGAATAAATTTATCAGAAAGATGATAAAAAATATGAATTTAATTTATCTAGTAAGATTTAGAATTAATTATCTCTCTATGCACAGGATTGGCCATAGACTTGCAGCCTAGAGTGTGCGTATACTCCTGGGTTGCATGGTTCTTCCAGTTCTGATGGAAGGTAGCCTAACAAGTATTCAAATAAATAATAAATATTTAAAAAATATTTAAATAAAATTTTAAGCATATTGAAAAATTTAAAAATTAGGAATTTTATTTCATACTCCTGGCTCCTCCAGTGTCTAATCATCCTTTCCTACTGACTCGAAGGACAGTCCTGTATCTAAGGAACAAGCTCCTTCGGAGTGTCTCATCGATGCTTGAGCCATCCTCTATGGAGCTTGACCTTGTAACCCCAGTATAACTCTTCGATCTTCCTCAGCCGGGCATCTCGAGCCCTCTCATGATCAAAAAAGTTGTACCTCTTCTACACAAATTTATCAAAAATCAGTTATAAAATTATTCTAATCAAACATATAGTGTAAACATATAAAATACATAAATATAACTAAGATGTGCGTACTTACCCATATTTCCTCCCATATTCGATCCCTGATGGCAGCATCCATCAAACGCTAGTCTCTGAGCTCTACGGGAATGATGTCCGACTGCCTCACAAGCACTCCAAAAAAGAAATGCATCTTCCGCATGGTCTTTCCTACTGGCCTCCCCTCTGCATCGTAATAGACCATCACCTGATGCTAACGGTTTCACATGTATGCCATACGTGTGGGACCATGAAATGTCCGACTGGATGATGCACCTGCAATGCAAATACGTTATGCAAATATATAAGTATACAAATACTATATAAAAAATAAAGTTGTGCTAATATAATAAAAATGTACACTCAGATACCTACGTAGTAGCATGTGTCTCAGATATGGGCGATGGTAGAGGCTCAACTGTCAGTGGAGTAGATGTAGCTGGTAGAGTAGATGTCGATGGTGGAGGTCCCTGAGCAGTCGATGTCGAGGTGGATGGAGTATGCTCTAACTGCTCCTCGGATGCTGAACTACGCATAACCTGCCGAGGGGCAGGGGTGAAAGCTAGATGGCGTTTTGGTGCCATCGTGACCTACAACGTTAATGAACATTAATCAATATAACATGTCGAACAATAATATTAGTATAGCATCAATAAATAGTCTTTAATATATACACTAATCAATTGATGGGTCTATGGTTATGCAATACAATAAATAAAAGCAACAAGATATAAACATCCAGAAAATATTATGCAATAAATTCTATAACATGAATTACATTCATAAATAATTAAGGATGAGCAATAGACATAAATCCGATCTCTTGCGTGAACCTTGGTATTAATCCAAAAATTTGAAAGAATAACAAAGTAGATGATGGTGGCACCTTAGGGCTTAAAGTTGGAACCTTAGAGAGACATATCAAATTCTATTCACTCAGAAGTCGAGCCGGCTCCGTGCTTGAGATAGCCAGCTTCGTGCCTGAGACATCCGGCTTGGGTCCTCCCCCAGTCGACTTGATCACGACCCAAGCTGGCTCAGCTGCTTATCTGAGCCGGCTCGACTGTGTGCCATCCCCTCGATCACTCCCTCTCTTCCTCTCTCGATCTCTCTCGCCGCCGCCGATGGCGAGGCCGAACCCCTCCCTCCCAGCTTTTTCATCTCTCGATCTTCCTCTCTCCCTCTCTCGATCTTCCATGCAGATGAGGCCAGACCCCATCCCTCCCTCTCTCACTCTCTCGATCTCCCTCGTCGGTAAGGCCGGACCCCTTCCCTCCCAGTGATGTCAGCGAGCTCGGACTCCCTCCCTCCCTCTCTCGCTCTCTCGATCTCCCACTCTCCCTCTCTTGATCTCCCTCACCGGTGAGGCCAGACCCCCTCCCTCTTAATGATGGTGCCGAGGCTGAACTCCCTCCCTCCCAATGATGGTGGCGAGGTCGGATCCCTCCCTTCCTCTCTCAAGTACAGATCCATCGAGTATTCGAGTTTGGATCTGGTATCAGTAATTAAAATTGGGTCTGGATATGAATATTCAGATTTTGATCCAAACCCAATCTGTTGACAGATCTAGTCCATAGTCATCGATATGGCACGACCCAAAAACTATGACATACAGATAATTATAATATTTATAATAAATATTTATAATATTTATTATAAATATTTTATAAATTATTATAAATATATATAATTAATAAATAATACTATAAAAATTAAAAAAAAATTATACCTACAGTGATAGAGAGCGGATCGCATTGAAAGCTTCGAGGGTTGCCGGCAATGATGCTAGAGGAGGACGACGGCACTAGAGGTAACCTACGAAATAAAAATAAGATAGTGAGATAGAGAAGAGAGAGAAAGAGAAAAGAGAGAGAGAGCAGGGGCGATCGGGGATGGGGGCTAAGGGGAGGGGGCATAATGACGAGGAGGCTCGGGAGGCATAGTGATGGAAGAATCGGCGATCGGGAGGGAGAGTGTGGGGATGGGGGCTGGGTGGGGGGTGGCGGGAAGGGGCGGCTGAGGATGGGGGCCTGGGGGGTGGGGATGGCAGGGTGGCGGGGAGGGTGGTCGTGGATGGGGGGGAAGGAGTGGCAGCCGGGGTGGGGGGGTCGGGTGGGGGGTGGCGGGGAGGGCGGCCGGAGATGGGGGCTGGGGGTGGCAGGGTGGTGGGGAGGGGCTGCCAGGGATAGGGGGAAGGAGGGGCGGCCGAGGGCGGGTGGGGGGTGGTGGGTGGCGGGAAGGAGCGACCGAGGATGGGGGTGAAGGAGGGGCGGCCGGAGGGAGGGTGGGGTGGCGGGTGGTGGGGAGGGGCGGTCGGGGATGGGAGGCTGGAGGGGGAGGGGGAAGGAGGGGCGACACCGGTCGAGGGGGAAGGAGGGGCGACGCCGGTCGGGAGGGAGGAGCCTCACCAACAACGAAGAGGAGAGGGAGAGATAGAGAGAGATCGAGCGCGCACGGAAGGAAAGAAAAAATTTAAAAATTTTTAACCTAACCTATGGCAGTAGTTATCGAACCGCTATCATAAATCTACGGCAGTGGTTATCCAAAACCACTGCCATCCAAAACTACTGCCATAGATCTATGACAGTGGTTTTATAACCGCTGCTGTGGATATATAGTAGCAATTTTTGATAATCATTGCCATAGATTGAAAATAATTTCTAAATATTATATAATTTTAAAATTTAATGCCCATCTTCACCATTCATTATCTAAATAATTATCATTAGAGTGTCATCACAAAAGGTCACCTCAATTCGATGGCCCTAGCTTCATCGATCAAAAAAATTTAATTTTGATGATCATAAACGATGATGCGATGATCTGATAGATGAAGACTTTCAATGGATTCAAAAATCTGCAATGATAATCTCAATGATGTTTGTAGTATATTATCAAAATTTTACTTCAATCAGATATCGTTATCATGGTCAATTTAGTATGGAATGATTTCGACCGTTAAATTAGAAATAAGCAATTAAAGGGTTAAACGACGTCCGATTATGAGATAATTTTTTAGTTAAATAATATTTATTATAATTTTAAATATTTTATATGGTGATGATAGTAAAATTCAAATTATTTTCATATAAACTGCTCATGTTAAGCAGATATTGCAAAAGCACGAGCATAATAACCAGTGAAGTTTCAGAATGGTTATCAGGAGATATATAGTTTTAGATCGTTCTTCATCTCACAAGTTAAATTTTATAATCACCACCATAAAAAATAATTAAAATAGTAGCCAAGATTATTTATAAAAGATATTATCTTATAATCGAACATCGTTTGGTCCTTTGATCACTCGTTTATCATTTAACGACTGAAACTAACCTATACTAAATTAATCAAGATAACGATATTTGATTGAAGTGAAACTTTGATAGTATGCTACAAACATCACTGAGATCATCGTTGTAGGTTTTTGGATCCATCAGAGGTCTCCATCTATCAGATCATCGTATCGTCATTCGTGGTCGTCGAAATCAAATTTTTTTGATCGACGAAGCTAGGGCCATCAGATCGAGGCGACCTTTTGCGATGACACTCTAATGATAATTATTTAGATAATGAATGGTGATAATAAATATTAAATTTTAAAATTATATAATATTTAAAGATAAAAAATATATGGCAGCAGTTACAATTAATCGCTGCCATAAATCAGCTTATAGCAACGGTTCCTACTAACCGCTGCTATAGGTCCGACTTATGGCAGTAGTTACAATGAACCGCTACTATAGGTTGACCTACAGTAGCGGTTTTCGGTAACCACTGCTATATGTCAGACCTATAGCAGCGGTTACAAAAATCGCTGCCATAGATCTGACCTATAGCAGTGGTTAACGAAAACCACTGCTATAGGAGCTATGGCAGCAATTTCTAAAATCACTGCCATAGGATGCGCTGTCATAGGCCATTTTTGTAGTAATGGCCGTAGCCTAAAAAATTACTACCATAGGCTATGGCAGTGATTAGCTACTATGGCAGTGGTTAGCTAACCACTGCCACTATGGCCATCGCCATAGGTCTATGTCAGCGGTTATTACAGCAGTTATGCGAACCGCTACCATATACAGCCTATGACAGTGGTTTTCTAACCACTGCCATAGATTTATCTGTTGCAGCAGTTACAGATTCACTACCTAGGTCTAATATAGTGATTTTATAACCACTACCATAGGTTAATGGCAGTGATTGGCACGTAACTTACAGTAACGCTTGGCATGCCTGCGGTAGCAGTTTTGCAATCGTTGCCATAGCTTTTGAATAATAAAAAATATAATTATTTTATCTGATAAGTATAGAGATATGTATAATACAAGAAAATATAAAAAAATATTATAAATATAAGAATATTTTTGAAATACTCAAATTTTATTATTGAAAAAAAATTATTATAATATTTTTTTAAAAAATATATCAAAAGTCTCCTAAATCTACATCATCGTCATCACCGAGAGATGGAGCACGAGCTGGAGGAGCTGGAGCAAGAGCCAAAGTCGGAGCTGGAGCAAGAGGGACTGGAGCTGCAGGAGATGGAGCTAGAATGTTGGCCAACATATCCTCAAGATCCACGAAGTCAGCTCCAAAACGTGCACTGAGCCTCATCACCATGGTGCTCAGGATGCCCTCCAGATGAGATGTGCACTCCTCCGCATGAGCTACCCACATCATAGCCTGAGCTGCCTGCACCAACGCCTCCTCAAGCTGCTTCTGACTGACGACACTGGAAGCATGTGAAGAGATGCTCGCCTTAGACCAGTAGCTCATTGGCGTATGTCTGGGCCTGCATCGGATCCTTCTAGAGTGCTCAAGCCCCAAAACCTGAGACAGATGGTCATGGGGGCTAGAGGTGTCCGGGCCCTCATTCGTGAGCGCATTTAATTGCTCCTATAATTATAAATTTAAATAAAATTTTATAAAAAATGCTATAATACTAATCATACGAATATATTTATTATTTATAAAAATTCTTTCGATCGCAGCGTTCATCAACTTGCCCTTCTTGTCCGTACTGCTAGATCAGAAGATCTCGCTATCATTGGGCATCATCCCATCTCTCATCAACTATAATAATAAATTAGTTTATTAAAATATAAAAAAAATATTAATTTAATTTATCTAGTAAGATTTAGAATTTATTACCTCTCTATGCACATAACTAGCCATAGACTCACGGTCGAGAGTATGCGTATACTCCTGGACTGCCTGGTTTTTTTGATTCTGACGGAAGCTAGCCTAACAAGTATTCAAATAATAACAAGTATTTAAAAAATATTTAAATATAATTTTAAGTATATTAAAAAATTTAAAAGTTAGAAATTTTATCTCTAACTCCTGGCTCCTCCAATATCTAACCATCCCCTCCCACTGACTCGGAGGACAGTTCTGTATCCAAGAAACAAGCTTCTCTAGACTGTTTTGTCGGTGCTCGAGCCATCCTTTATGAAGCTTGATCTTGTTGTCTTGGTACAACTCTCTAATCTTTTTTAGTCAGGCATCTCGAATCCTCTCATGATCTGGAAAGTTGTACCTCTTCTATACAAAGTTATCAAAAATCAGTTACCAAATTATTCTAATAAAAAATCAGTTACCAAATTATACATATTGAATGTATAAATATAATTAAGATACACTTATCCATATCTCCTTTCACACCCGATCCCTGACACCAGCATCCATCAATCGCTAATCCATGGGCAATACTGGAATGATATCGGATTGCCTCACAAGCACTCCAAAAAAGAAATGCATCTTCTATGCAGTCTCCCCTACTGGCCTTCCCTCCGCATCATACTACACCATCACCTGATGTTGACGGTTCCACACATACGGCATGCATGTGGGACCGCAAAATATCCTACTAGATGATACACCTGTAATGAAAATATATTATACAAATATATAAATATATAAATACTATATAAAAAATAAATAAATAATATAATAAAAATGTATACTCAGATGTCGATGTTGGAGCATGTGTCGAAGATGTGGCTGACGGTGGAGGCTCAGATGCTGGTGGAGTAGATTCTGATGGTGGAGTAGACGTCGATGGTCCCTGAGCAGTCAATGTGGAGATAGATGGAGTATGCTCTAACAGCTCCTCAGATGTCGAGCTTCGCATAACCCATCAAGGGGCATGGGTGAAAGTTAGATGGCGTTTCGATACCATCATGACCTGCAATGTTAATGAATGTTAACTAATATAACATGTTGAACAATAATATTAGTATAGCATCAATAAATAGATTCTAATATTTATATCAAAAAATATTATGTAATAAATTCTACAACATGAATTACATCCATAAATAATTAAGAATGAGCAACAAATAATTTCACTTTCTATTAGTGGCCAACATGACCTGCGATCATGGGCATGGCCCAGAACTCGTCGGTGGGGGTGAGGGTTCTCTTAGTAGCTAGCACAGCTCACGGCCATCGACATGGCCCAAAACCCATCGATGGTGATTTTCTTATCGATCGGTACAGTCCAAGGGCTGTTCACGATCGCTGACATGGCACGACCCAAGGCTACTGGTACGGCATGGCCCAAAACCCATCGGTAGGAATTTTCTTATTGACTGACATGATGTAAGGGCTATCCACGGCTGCCAATATGGCACGACCCAAGGGCTATCCACAGTCCTAGACACGGCACGACCCAAGGGCTATCTACGATCGCAGACACGACACGGTCCCATCCAAAATCCACTGACATGATGCAGAACCAACCGACAGGAGTTCTCTTACCCACCGACACGATCTATGACCGACAGATAATTATAATATTTATAATAAATATTTATAATATTTATTATAAAAATTTTAAAATTTATTATAAATATTATAAGTGATTAATAAATAATACTATGAAATTAAAAAAATTATATCTTTGGTGATGGAAAGGGGGTCGCACCGAAAGCTTCAAAGATCACCGACGATGGTGCTAAAGAAAGACGACGATACTAGAGGTAACCTACGAAAGAAGAGCAAGATAGTTAGATAGAGAGAGGAGAGAGAGAAAGAGAATGAGGAGAGAGAGAGGGAGAGGTGGCCTGGGGGGCATCCTGATGGGGAGGTTGGGGGAGGGGTGGTGGTGTGCGGTTATAAGGAGGGGCAGCCTGGGGATGGGGGTCGCGGGGGTTGGGGATTGAGCGGGGAGGGCAGGGTCACCGAGAGGCGGGGGCGGCTAGAGATGGGGGGCCGGGGGCTCGGTGATAGGGAGGTCGGGGGGGTTGCACGGTGATGGGAAGGGGCGGCCTGGGAGATGGGGGTGGCAGGGGTTGAGGAATTGACTAGGGAGGGGTGGAGGGGCCGAGAGGCAGGGGTGATCGAGGATGGAAGGGTCGAGTGGTGCAGTGACGAGGAGGCTGGGGGGGTGCACGGTGATGGGGAGGGGCGGCCCGAGAGGTGGGGGTGGCAGGGGTTGGGGGATTGACCATGTTGGAAATAGTATCCCAAAGCCAATCATCAGCCTGTTGATGATTAAGCTATTTCATATAATTGTATATGAATTATTAATTGAATAAAAGTTATTCTGACTTTTTCATCATAAATCTTTCATCTTTTAATGAACTCTTATCTGTTGTGATGAAGTTCTTAGGACTATTTAGAATCGATAAAGAAAAATTTATCATTTAGTCCTTAAAATAGTTCGTGACCAAATGATACATTATTACCAAGGATGATAAAGTTTATCGAATATAGGTTGTTATGTACCATATAGATTAGTTGTCCTCTTAATCAAAGAGTATGGAGACACTGGTATGGCATGCAGGTGAGATGTAGGATACATCTACACTGAACGTGACCAACTCCAGAGCTTTTCTACTGTCAAAAATTGCTCTGATGAAATATAGGCATAAGTATCCCTCCGACCTGAGATCACCATGGTGACTTTCAAGCAACTCACTATGCTTTGGTATTGGACTACCTAAATTTTTAATTCAATAATGAAAGATTTTTGGATACAATCAAATATTTAAGGAATCGGTGCATGAATCAAGATGGAATTGGCCACTCCTGAACACAGAAGCTGTGTTCAATAGAGTTTCAATTTAGCAAAGCCTTAGCTAGGGTAGTCCTAGTGAGGGATCACAGGACTAATTGCTTTGAGACATAATTTTGATGTATCTTCCAGGGTTGACAGTTTAACCCTAAGTCATCCTATGCATAGAGGTTAAAGAGATGAATTATGTGGTAACCATATTTACGTAGATTTTGAATATTATGATTATACTATTCGATCTATCTGAACATCGAGTACCATTGCTAGATGGTCACTTCAATTAGTACAGAAAATTGGTTCCTATGCTACAGACTTAGGTTCGAACCTGTGGGGTCACACACATTAGAGGTTCCTACCCAATCTAATGACTGATCAAAAAAAGTTTAATTAATGATTTGATCATTAATTAACGTAATTTAATTGAGTAATGATTTTTGTTTCAAGTCCAATTGAATTGGATTCGATTGAATTTGACTCGATTAGGTTATGAGATGACCTAATCACCGAGGAGGTTTAATCCCTAATTTGATCAGGAATTTGGCTTGATTAATTTTTGATTTGATTAAAATTTAACTAAGCCTAATACACCTAAATAAGTTGGGTTTAATCTGGTCTAATTGGGCCTAGCCAAATTAGTTTGGATTATGTCTTAATTGGATAAGGTTTGAAAGACTATTTCGACTAGTCTTATGCACCACATCACCCTGATCTTGCGCCCACCCTTTTCTCCATGAGAATTGAGAATTATCATTAAGGAATCCATGCACAAGAGGGTGCATGCCCTTCCTTCTCACGTCCTTAAGTGAATAAAATTAGATGGTTACTATTGAATTCAAATGGAGTTTGAATTTGAATAAGCAACCACCTGATCCTTATCCCTCCACGTGCTCTCTACTCTATTTGGCGTGGATTAAAAGAAGTTTTGTGAAGGGGCATGTGAAGAATATCTGAGAAGAGAAGTCTCTCTCCATGTGGTCTACCCTATTGTGCATGAAAATACTGAGAGTTTCCTGAGAGAAATTCCAAGAGTGTTGTGCAGGATTCTAGGTGAGTGCTGCCCTAGGGTTTCAGCCTAGGATTCAGGAAGAGAGAACGTGAGCTATGAGCATCACAAAACCACAAGACTCTTGAGAGACCTTCCTCTACCTCTCCCCTATCTCTAGTAATTTTTTGGAGCATCCAAAAAATCATTGGAGGGAGATCAAATCAGTTTGATCTAAATCAGCTGTCGAAGGGTTCCAGTATCGAGCTAGCACTCGGAAGGAGCCAATCGGGACCAGGGCCTCATGTAGATGATCTGTGAAGGTCAAACGCACTATGTGGCTGCATCGTGATGAGTGGACCTCCTCGGTGATATATGGATTGCGGTGATCGACTATCCATGTAAGGTAACGTGTTTTGAACACATAGAGCAGTAAAAAATAGTTTTACTACAGTTGCTATTTAATTTTTCAGATATGCATGCATATATGATACATTAGATCTTGTAGCATGTAGAATTTTTAGATTAGATCTATAGCTCTTATTATTAATTTAATTAATAATTATTTCTACCATGTATTTTTTTCGAAAATTTTTTTTGAAAGTAGAGCTAGAAATCCTGCACTCCCTTCAATTGGTATCAGAGCTACAGGTTCTTTGATATATTATATATGTATGATTTAGATTATTTTTAGATTAAATCTAAATAATAATCTGATCTAAAAAATAAAAATGATGATCGCATGGACTGTAGGTTGTCCTGCTGTAAGGTTTACTCTTTACAGTGGAGAAATTATCCTGGCACGTTGCGATCTATAAAATTGATCATAAAAAAATTTAGATTAGATCTAATAACTTTTTATGACATGTTTAAAGGGTTTAATCTAAATTTTATCATGAATTAGTATTTAGATTAGATCTAAATAATTTCATAATTTTTTATGGAGAATACATAGTTTTAGATTAAACCTGAACAGGCACTACTACAGAACAGAGCTATGGTAATGGTTACAAACCATTGCCGTAGCCCAAAAAATTGCTGCTATAGGCTATGACAGCGGTTAGCAAATCACTGCCACTGCAGCCGTCGCCGTAGGTCTATAGCAGTGGTTGTTACAGTGGTTCTGAGAACCGCTGCTATAGAGCGTCTATTGTAGCGGTTTGTAAACTACTGCCATAGCTTGAACTATGACAGCGGTTATGTAACTGCTGCCATAGGATCTATAGCAGTGGTTATGAAATTACTGCCATAGACTTATCTATCGTAGCAGTTATGGAATTGCTGCCATAGGTCTAAAGCAGCGGTTGATACATTGCCTATGACAGCTGTTGGCACGTCTATGGTAGCGATTATAAAACTACTACCGTAGCTTTTAAATAATAAAAAAATATAAAAATTTTAATCTTTTATATATTTTATCTAATAAATGCAAAGATATATAACATAAAAAATATTATAAATATAAAAATATTTTTGAAATGCTAAAATTTTATTATCGAATAAAATTAATTATAATATTCTTTTAAAAAATATATTAAAAGTTTCCTGAATTTACATCATCGTCATCATCAGAAGATGAAGCACGAGCTATAGCCAGAGTCGGAGCTGAAGTTGGAGGAGCTGGAGCTAGAATGCAGGCCAATATATCCTTAAAGCCTGTGAAGGCATCTCCAAAATACGTGCTGAGCATCGATACCATGTCTCTCATGATGCCCTCCAGATGAGATGCGCGCTCCTCAGTTCGATCTACCCACGTCGCAGCATGATCTGCCCATGCCAACACCTCCTTAAGCTCCTCCCGACTGACAACATCAGAAGCCTATGAAAAGATGCTCGCCTCAGACCAATAACTGGTCGGCATAGGTTCAGGCCTACATTGGATCCTTCTAGAGTACTCAGGCCCCAAGACCTGAGATAGATGATCATGGGGGCTAGAGGTATTCGAGCCCTCACTCGCGAGTGCATCTAACTGATCTTGTAATTATAAATTCAAATAAAATTTTATAAGAAATGCTATAATACTAATCATATATACTAATATATTTAATACTTATAAAAATCCTCCCAATCACGGCGTTCATTGGCCTACCCTTTTTGTCCGTACGGTTGGATCGAAAGATCTCGCTACGGCTGGATATCACTCCATCTCTCATCAGCTATAACAATAGATCAGTTTATCAAAAATATAAAAAAAATATTAATTTAATTTATCTAGTAAGATTTAGAATTCATTACCTCTCTATGCATATGACTGACCATAGACTCACGATTGAGAGTATGTGTATACTCCTGGGCTGCCCGGTTCTTCCAATTCTGATAAGAGATAGCCTAACAAGTATTCAAATAAATAATAAATATTTAAAAAATATTTAAATATAATTTTAAGCATATTAAAAAATTTAAAAGTTAGTAATTTTACCTCAAACTCTTGACTCCTCCAATGTCTAACCATCCTCTCCTACTGACTCGAAGGACAATCCTGTATCTAAAGAATAAGCTCCTCCAGAGTATCTCGTCGGTGCTTGAGCCATCCGCTATGGAGCTTGATCTTATAGCCTTCGTACAACTCTCCGATCTTCTTTATTTGGGCATCTCGAGCCCTCTCATGATTAGAAAAGTCGTACCTCCTTTGCACAAAGTTATCAAAAGTCAGTTACAAAATTATTCTAATCAAACATAATGTAAACATGTAAAATGTATAAATTAATTAAGATGCACTTATCCATATCTTCTTCCACACCTGGTCCCTGACAGCAGCATCCATCAATCGCGAGTCTCTATGCTCTACGAGAATAATGTCTGACCACCTCACAAGCACTCCAAAAAAGGAATGCATCTTCTGCGCAGTCTCTCTTACTGGCCTTTCCTTCGCATCATATTGCACCATCATCTGATGCCGACGATTCCACACATATGCCATATGTGTGGGACCGCGAAATATCCGACTAGATGATGCATCTATAATGAAAATACGTTATGCAAATATATAAGTATACAAATACTATATAAAAAATAAATAAATAATATAATAAAAATATACACTCAGATGTCAATGGAATAGCATGTGTCGGAGATATGGATGATGGTGGAGGCTTAGATTTTGGTGGAGTAGATGCCATCGATGGAGTAGATGCCGACGGTGGAGTTTCCTAAGCAATCGATGCAGACGTGGATGGAGTATGCTTCGACTGCTCCTCAGATGCTGAACTCCGCATAATCCATCGAGGGACAGGGGTGAAAGCTAGATGGCATTTCAGTACCATCGTGATCTGCAACGTTAATGAATATTAACCAATATAATATGTTGAATAATAATCAAAGATATGCCAAGGTACCATCCATATAATTACATATAAATATATGGATGTCGAAGATTACGTATACTAATCAATTGATGGGTCTATCG
This sequence comes from Cocos nucifera, assembly GCA_006176705.1. NCBI lineage: Eukaryota > Viridiplantae > Streptophyta > Magnoliopsida > Arecales > Arecaceae > Cocos > Cocos nucifera. The sequence goes on from QRFJ01003636.1 coordinate 29,915, forward strand.
CTATGCAATGTAATAAACAAAAGCAACAAGATGGGGGTTCTCTTAATGGCTGAGGATTCTCTTAGCGGTCGGTGCAGCATGGCCTGCCGATACGTTATGGCATGGCATGGCATGATGCAAGGCATGGCACGGCACAGCACGGCCTATCGACACGGCACGGCCTACTAGCATGGCTCAGATGCGGAGCTCCGCACAGTCCATCGAGGGATGGGAGTGAAAGCTAGATGGCATTTCGGTACCATCGTAACCTACAATGTTAATCAACATGAGTTTGAGTATTTAACTATATGTTTCATAAGTGGATGTAGGTCTTTCCAGGTATTTAAATTGAAGAACCATTTTAAGAAAAGATCTACAAAAATTCATCAAGTCAAGATCCTTAAAGAAAAAAATTTTCTTAAGCCTCCAAAGATTAGAAGAAAGAGAGCTCTTTGACCAAAATAAGAAAGATATAAAGAAAAATTCAAATAAAAATCAAATCTCTTTGATCGATAGTAAAAATCCCTCAAAATAGCCTTGGAGCAGTTTTTGAAATATCTCAAAATTTTTCTGAGAGCTCTCGAGAGGACTAGCACATCCAAACGAAGTTCTGGCATAGTTTCGAAAGGTCTCGAGTTGAACTCGAGATGTCTCATTCTCAGAAGATAGAAATTCAGTTTCTATGCTCTGAGAGCGAGAAGTCTCACAGGATTCTCGAGAGGTCTCATGATTCTGACCAGAATCGAGAGGTCTCAAAATCTCTCTTTAACCATCTCTATTTTAGAAACCCAATTCATCCTTCCTCTTGGTTTGCAAACTCTGGGCAACAAATATAACATGTTGAACAATAATATTAGCAATACATCAATAAATAGACTCTAATAATTTATATCAGAATATTGAAGTCATCGCCTAGTAGCATCTACAATATGGACATCACCATCATTCCTGATAAATATGTATGCAACCTCGATAGTACCAGATAAGTTTTGTCCTAGAGGAGCACTTTGCATGCATGGTCCAACATCGTCATCAACTTCAGTATCATCAAAAATATGCCTAGGCACCATCTTCACAACAACACCCCATTGAGGCTTCAAGGGATCACTAACGTAGAAGACTTAACTAGCTTGGAAGGCAAGTATATTCGATTCTTTAGTGCGAAGATGGCGTTGCATGTTAACAAAAGTAAAACTACACTCATCAGTCTTCATCCCAAACTATGACAAGATATCAAACCAATCGCACTTCATCAATACATTCCTTCCTTTAGAATAATAGTCTAAGATGACTATCTTCTCCACCATGCCATAATAGTTTAAATTCTCTGTACGAGACTGTGAATCCCTCGAGCTAGCATAACACCCAGTGGTGACACTCAATATGACGCCACCATTTTGTGTTGCCATATTTATGGACCTGCTATGAATATTAAACCTGTAGCCATTAATGACGAGCTATTTATAATCATGCATGGTACGATTAGAGCCCACTAAAAGAGCTCGCACTTCAGGACTCACATCACTGAGCAGCAATCTCCACACCTAATTAAAGAGATGACATCAAATTAGTAAATATGTTCAAATAAGTTGTACAAGACAAAAATATATAATCGCTTACATGATCTTTGAACCATTCAAGAAATTCTTTGCTGTGCATTTTCTCTTTCTCCCGCATACTTAGAGCGCCATATTTTACTCTTATGATCTCTTTGTGTTTACTTCATGCACAAAGAACAAATTTAGGTATAATTGGATATTTTCTTCTAATTATTATGAAATAAATAAGATTGAGTGACTCACCATATGTACGGCTCAATGACATCATAGTTAAAGAGCACGTAGCGGTGTGCCTTATCCCTTTCCTCATTGCTTAAATTAGTGAGGCAGTATGAAGTAGAAAGTCCACCTGGCTATGGAATGGACTCAAATACAGGCTCAATTGGCTCATATTGATTATCCTGATTCCTCATTGACCGATTACAACATGTCTTGAGCTTGTTTAAGTACATGATACAAAAATCTATACACTCTTGATCCAAATAACCTTCTGCTATGGATCCCTCCAGGCGATTCATATTTCTTACATAAGATTTTAGAGTTTAAATATTCTTCTCAGTAGGATACATCCATCGGTAGAACATTGGACCTCTAAATGCAACTTCCCCCGCAAGGTGTATGGTGAGATGCATCATAACCATGAAAAATGATGGTAAAAATATCTTCTCCAGATCACATAATATAATCACCATCCTTGCCTTCATTTTCTTGACTTCTTTCTTAAGCAACCTTTTTGCACAAATATCTCTGTAAAAATTGTAAAGATGAATAACAGCCATTCTGACATTTTTTGACAACACGTGGTGAATAACTATTAGGATCAATTCCTGCATTAGCATATGATAATCATGAGTCTTCAATCTCCCAAGTTTGACATCCTTACTATTCACATACTTTAATATGTTGCTTGAGTATCCATCAGGGATATTTATGTTCTCCAACATACGAAGAAATATGGACCATTCGGAGGCATTCATAATATAGCATGCATGAGGGAGCTTCCACTGTTCTCCCCTTACCGACTCTGGATGGAGTAATCTCCTAATACCCCATTCTTTCAAGTCAAATCTAGAATTTAAGTCATCCTTAGTCTTATCTTTGATATTTAAGATTGTTGCCAATAGGAGCTCGCACACATTCTTTTTAATATGCATTACATCTAAGCAGTGGCGCAATAAGTTTGTCTCCCAATATGGCAAGTCAAAGAAGATGCTCTTTTTCCTCCAATTAAAATGTATGTTATCTTCCTTTGATTGATGCTTCCTCTTTTTATCATCAATCGGATCACCTTTTTCAAATTCAACATTGAGACCATCCAACTCTCTAAGTACATCACTTTCAGACATTCAACTAGATGCTTCACCTTCTTTAATAGTGCCATCAAAGGAGCATGCATCCCTTCTATATGGATGGTTTCGATGGAGAAAACGTCGATGCCCCATATAGCTAAAGCTCCTCCGATGTGTCAACCTTCTAGATCGGATGTTTTTTCATAAATCGAGCATGCTAGCTCATCTTTGGTGCTCCAACCTGACATTAGGGCATAGGCTGGAAAGTCATTTATTATCCACAAAAGCACTGCAAGCATCGAGAATGACTCATTCAGCAAAGCATCAAAAGTTGGAACACCTTGAATGCTCCATAACTATTTCAGCTCGATAATAAGAGGCTACAAATAAACATCAATGTCATTACCTACCTCCATCAGTCTAGGGATGAGCACTATCATGAAAGCAAAAGATTTTTTCATACACATCCATGGTGGGAGGTTGTAAACATGAATAAATATTGGTCATACACTATGGATGGTATTCATATGCTTGAATAGGTTGAAACCGTCGCATGACAAGCCCAACCTCACATTACGTATCTCATGTGCGAAGTCAGGATGTAATTCATTAAACTTTTGCCATGCCTCTCCATCGGCTGGATGCTTCAATGCATCATCTTTTGTTCGATCCTCTTGATGCCATCTCATGTCCTTCGATATTCTTACCGACATAAATAATTTTTGTAGTCTCGAAATCAAAGAAAAGTGCCACATCAATTTTTGAGGTACACGAGTCGATGTGCCATCTTTATTCTATTTCCATCTTGACACACCACACCTCATGCACTTATTTTGGGTAACATCTCCCTCCCAATATAGCATGCAATCATTGGGACATACATGTATCTTGGTGTAAGCAAAGTCCAACTGTTCAATAATCTTCAATGTCACATAATTATTCTTCGAAATTTGTGCATCATCTAGAAGAATATCCTCCAAAAGCTCTAATATGTAGTTCACTACATTATTACTGAACCCATTGGAGCATTTTGCATGATACAATCAAATTAAGAACTCTAGCTTCACCATCTTTTCACGTCTAGGATACAACGAAACATTAGCATCCTCCATCAACTTGGATCTTCTCTACATCCTCAATGTTTGTCATTCTACCAACCATAGGATCAGGAATGGATGTAGATCACCGTCATTATGGCAAACAAATGAAAAAATATCACGAACCATTTGTTCTACTCCCCCATCATGTTGATCACCTCCATGTAGTCTACCCTCACCATGTTGGTCCCAACAAATTTCATAACCAGCTTTAAAGCCATAAATAGTGAGGTGATCATTTATATCTTGATGAGGTAGCCATGGTCCATCCATATACTTTTTACAAGAACATTGGATCAGTCCATGGTCCCCAAATTTTTTTATAGCAAAATTAAAAAAATTTTGAAGTCCAGCCTCATATTCTGATGAGAGCCTACTAAACTTCATCCATCCCTTATCCATTTTAAAAATGATGATACTATAATTAAATCATGTGTAAAACTTAAATTATATACTAATGCATTATAAATAAAAAATATATTATAAATAATGATTAAAATAAATATCATGTGTGCAACTCATATTAAATATCATTTTTAGAGATATAATAAATGCATCCTATCACCAACTAATAGGAAAAGATAGGTTTTTTTCAATTCAAAAATTACATTAATTCTATAGATTCATTACAGTAATCAAACGATATACAATAGAGATCAAATGAAATTTCAGCAGCATTTCTCCTTAGTTCTCCCATGTAGGGAGAACAAAAGAAAAATACTGTGCAAAATTTCATTCGAAATTCTTAGCATATCATTTGATTACTGCAACTACCTATAGAATTATCTATAATTTTCAAACTATCCAAATTGAATAATCAATTGATCATTGTACATAATTCTCTCATTCATACAATTACATATAATTGTACGGATGCTGGAGATTATGTACCCTAATCAATTGACGGGTCTATCTTTATGCAATGCAATAAAGCAAAGCAATAAGATATAAACATCCAAAAAATGTTATCCAATAAATTCTATAACATGAATTATATTCATAATTAATTAAGGATGAGCAACAGTCATAGATCCGATCTCTTGTACGAACCTGGATGTTAATCCAGAAATCTAAAAGAAAAATGAAGTAGATGATGGCGGCACCTTAGGGCTTAAAGTTAAAATCTTAGAGAGACATATCAAATTCTGTTCGCACCCATCAAGTTGGCTCACTCAGAAGCTGAGCCAGCTCCATGTCTGAGATAGCCAACTTCATGCCTGAGACATCTAGCTCGGATCCTCCCCAACTGGCTCGATCTCAGCCCGAGATGGCTCGACTGCATATCCAAGCTGGCTCGGTTGTGTGCCATCCCCTGCTCTTGGCTGTCTCCGCCCTCCTCTCATCTTTTCGACTGTCCATCTCCAACTCAATCTCCATCGTCGACGAGGTCAGACCCCCTCCCTGATCTCTCTCGCCCTCTCTCGATCTTCCTCTCTCCCTCTCTTAATCTCCCTCATCGACGAGGCCGAACCCCCTCCCTCCCTCTTTTCCTCTCTCGATCTCCCTTACTGGCAACGATGGTGAGGCCGAACCCCTCCCTCCCTCTCACTCTCTCGATCTCCCTCGTCGGCGAAGTCGGACCCCCTCCCTCCTAGTGATGCTGGTGAGGCCGGACCCCCTCCCTCCCCCTCTCTCTCGATCTTTCTCGTCGATGATGGCGGCGAGGCTGAACCCCTCCCTCCCTCTCTCCCTCTCTCTTTCTTAGTTTTGGATCTCGAAATCAGGTCCGAATATTCGGGATCCATTAGGGTCCAGATCTGGTACTTCAAGTACTGACCCATCAAGTATTCGAATTCGGGTCCGATACCAGCAATTAAAATCAGATTCGGATCTAAATATCCAGATTTCGATCCAAATCCGATCCATTGATAGATCTAGTTCAGTGATTAATAAATAATACTATAAAATTAAAATAAAAATTATACCTATGGCTATAGAGAGGGGGTTGCATCGAAAGCTTCGAGGGTCGCCGATGATGGTGCTAGAAGAAGACGACGGTGCTAGTGGTAATTTGCGAAACAAGAGCAAGATAGTGAGATAAAGAGAGAAAAAAAAGAGAAGAGAAAGAGAAAAGAGAGAGAGGGGAGAGAGAGGGAGAGGGGCCTGAAGGGGCGCTATGATGGGGAGGCCAGGGGAGGGTAGGGGGTGGGCGGTTGGGGATGGGGAGGGCAGGGGCCGATGGTGGCCGGGGATGGGGAGGGCAGGAGGCGGGCGGCCGGGGATGGGAAGGGCAGGGCGGCGGTTGGGGAGCGCAGGGGGTGGGCGGCCAAGGATGGGAAGGGCAGGGGCGGTGGCGAATGAGGATGGAAAGGGCAGCATGGGGAGTGGAACGGGCGGGGGGTTGAACTGGTGGGGGTGGGCGAAGACCATCGAGAGGGGCCAGCGCGCGGGGAGTGGGGGGGGACGAGCAGGAGGGGGTGGCATGGCACGGGCAAGGGGCGATGGCTGCCAGGGATGGGGAGTCAAATGGGGAGGAGGGGGGCACCGAGAGGCGGGGTTGGTCGGGGGAGAAGGAGGGGTGTCTCCGATCGGGGGAGAAGAACTTGGAAGAAAAGAAAAATTTAGAGATTTTTAACCTAATCTACGACAGTGATTTTCGAATCGCTACCATAGATCTATAGCAGTAATTTTCAGTAACCACTGTCGTAGGTTGAAAATAATTTTTTTTTTATTTTTTTTAAATATTATATAATTTTAAAATTTAATGATCATCTTCACCGTTCATTATCTAAATAATTATCATTAGAGTATCGTCACAAAAGATCGCCTCGATCCAATGGTTCTACCTTCATCGATCAAAAAAATTTGATTTTGACGATCACGAATGACGATGCGATGATCTGTTAGATGGAAACCTCCGATCGGTCCAAAAATCTGCAATGATGATTTTGATGATATTTGTAGCATACTATCAAAGTTTTACTTCAATGGATATCATTATCATGGTCAATTTAGTACGAAATGATTTCGATCGTTAAATTAGAATCAAGTGATCAAAGGGCTAAACAACATTCAATTACGAGATAATTTTTTAGTTAAATAATCTTTGCTATAGTTTTAATCATTTTATATGATGATGATAGTAAAATTCAAATCATTTTCATATGAACTATTCATATTAAGCAGATATTGCGAAAGCACGAGCATAACAACTAATGGAGTTTAAGAATGGTTATCAGACGATGTATAGTTTTAGATCGTTCTTAGTCTCACGAGTTGAATTTTATAATCACCACCATATAAAATGATTAAAGTAGTAGCCAAGATCATTTATAAAAAAAATTATCTCATAATCAAACACCGTTTGGTCCTTTGATCACTCATTTATCATTTAATGGCTGAAATTAACCTATAGTAAATTGACCAAGATAACGATATCCAATTGAAGTAAAACTTTGATAGTATTATACAAACATAATCAAGATCATCATTGCAAGTTTTTGGATCCATCAGAGATCTCCATCTATTAGATCATCATATCGTCGTTCGTGATTGTCGAAATCAAATTTTTTTGATCGATGAAGCTAGAGCCATTGGATCGAGACGACCTTTTGTGATGACACTCTAATAATAATTATTTTAATAATGAATGATGAAGATAGATATTAAATTTTAAAATTATATGATATTTAAAAAAAATAAAAAAAGTATATAGCAATAGTTACAAATAATTGCTGCCATAGATCGACTTATAGTAGCGGTTACAAGGAACCGCTGCTATAGGACCGACCTATAGCAGCCGTTTTTCTAATCGTTACTATAGGTCTGACCTATGGCAACGGTTGTCATTAACCATTGCTATAGGTCAAACCTATTGCAGCAGTTATAAAGAACCACTGCCATAGGTCGGCCTATAGCAGCGGTTTCTTGTAATCGATGCCATAGGTCGTCCTATAGCAACGGCTTCTTGTAACCGCTGCCATAGGTCGTCCTATAGCAGCGGTTTCTTGTAATCACTGCCATAGATCGTCCTATAGCAGCGGCTTCTTGTAACCGCTGGCATAGGTCATCCTATAGCAGTGGCTTCTTGTAACCACTGCTATAGATCGATCTATAGCAGTGGTTCTTTTTAACCGCTACCGTAGACTCTATTGTAGCAATTTCAAAAACTACTGTCATAGTATGCACTGTCGTAGGCTCTTTTTGTAGTAGTGAGAATCTTAGAATAGTTTTATTCGTCGATCGAGCCAGCTCTTTCAAAAATCAAGCTAGCTTGACTAGTGTACCAGCCATGATACAATTCTTGATTGATGCTCCAGTTGGCTCGATGATTGATGCTCCAACCGGCTCGATCAGGAATTGAGTCGGCTTGGCTGCAATTTGAGCCGACTCAGATTGGATCCAAGCTTGCTCGATGGGAACGATGGCCTTCGGGCCTTCCACCTGAGCTAGCTATCTTAGGAATCGAGCCAACTCGATTTCTACTCGAGCCAGCTCGAATGGGATCCAATCCAGCTTAACTGAAAAATTGGCTGAATGTCTTAAATGGTTGATTTTATAAAATCAACCCTACATCTAGTGCTTATTTATGAAATAAGTCGATCCATTTTTAAAATGAGTTGACCTATTTAGTGAAACAGTGCTAAGATGTAAAGAACCTTTCAAAATTTTTAAAAATATTTTTAAAATGCCGAACCCCAACCCCCAGTCTTAAACTTAATTAAGAATTAAGTATGAAGAATTAGGATCTAGAATTGTGACTGAAAGATCCTAAGTTATTGATCATAAAATGTGGGTTATCGGATTAGTCGAATTAGGTCCATTAATTAGGTTAGATCTAAGGTTAGTTAAAGAATGGACTAAATTAGAGTAATTAATCAAATCTAACCAAATATTGATTTAGATTAGGTCAAGAACTCTTTAGACCAAATTATAATAGTTGTAGTTGGGGTCAAGCTCATGCTTTTAATGAGGATCTAATGGACTTGATTCATGGCTACGTAGTCAAATCCGAAATTACTAAGTTAATCAAATCAAAACTAATAAATTGGATGGTGTCTAAAATAAGTCTGACAGCTCAAACCAGTAGTTTTTAATTGGAAGCTACTCACACTGATTTGATCTTTGACGAGTTAATGGCATATCCCTTCCACTGATCTTACTTACTTGGCCATCCTGGTGAATTAGATTTTGATTAGACCATTTGGTGATTTGGGCTCACCCATGTCAATTAGGTAAATCAGTTTGACTAATTTAGGTACTCCTAATGCCGGCTTGAATTAGGTTCTTTTTTTATCTTACTTAGTAAAGTTAGTGGGAGGATCCAAATTGGCTGGTCAATTCTTCTTAAAATTGATTAATAAAATTTTCTAAAATTATTAGATCCTTAAAATGATAAAGCTATGGTGATAACTAAGTCATAGCCTCCCATTAAGTTGAATGATAATAGGTCTATTAGTCTAATAATCATTAGAGGTCCAAAGACCTGGTGCTTATTGACTAATGAAATTATCATTCATAATATGATAATTTGGTCGTGTCTTTCTAATAGTGGTCAGGATGGTCGGCCAAAGTCAGGCCTAATTATTGTTGGTCTAATGCATCAAATATGGTTATGTTAATGATTGGACCTAACTGAATCTTTTGAGGCCAAAGCCTACAAATTAGATTTCTAGGATAAAAATTAAATTACTAAAAGTTATTTGGTAAAATAATTGGTTATGAATATTGTTGAGAAAAATATTTTGAATTCTTCTACTTTAAGCTTACAGAAAGGTTCAGGACGACAAACGAAGTCCAACGAGATCAAGAACACCCCAATCGGAGATCAGATGGTGAAGATACGCATGAAAGAATCACATAGAGCATCGCACAGATCGCCAAAGTGGAGCCCACGATCGGCAGGCCCACTGGACGTGTCGCCCAGGCGTGCACTAGCACACGAGCCAACCCAGCACGGGCACGCTACCTAAGCGTGGGCCCATGGCCCAGGTGCGAGCATGCGGACGTGCGGCCCATGCGGGCACAGGTCTGGTGGGCGTCCTGCTGCACGTAGCATGGGCGGGCGCAACCAGGCCTAGGCGCGCACGCAATGGTGGCTTGGACCTAGGTTGCTCGCGACAAGCACATTGATTCAATTTTCATTCGATCTCCTCACAACACTCGAACTCTTGGCAACACGCGGACATAGCCCTTTAAAAGGGTCTGATCAAACCGAGAGAGGGAGAGAGGTGGTGGCTATAGCTTAGTATTTTTGATAGAGTCTGAGACGTAGAGGGTGCTAGCGACAGCAGGAGCAGGGACTTCGGGCAGATAGCTATGCGATAGACTATGGTTGTTTTAGGGGGTCTTCAAGAGAGAGTTTGTTCAGGATAACTTCTTATTTAGAAGATTGTATACGTGAGTTGAGAGTGGCTAATCTCCTCTTGTATCTCTTTCTTTTTCATAGTGAAGTTCTACATGCTCCGTGGAGGCAAGCCTTTAGGCTAATCCACGTATTTGATTGTTCTCATTTTAGTTTTCTTCTTTCTTTCTGTCGTAATCCGCTGGTACTAGATCCTTAATAAGTGGTATCAAAGCGTGTTGATACCCCCAACAATTGGTATTAGAGCCCAAACATTTTCAGAGTGTAGATTGCAATAGTAGTGATAGAGATTGAAGAGTATGGAGAAGACAAGTACAATCAAGGTAGAGATCAACATGTTTGATGGGAAGGGTAATTTCTCCTTATGGCAAGCAAGGGTAAAGGATGTCCTCATCCAACATGGTTTGATCGATGCTCTCTTGTACAATGAGATGCCAGCCACCATAGAGGTGAAGGATTGAAAGCGGATCCAGATGCAGATGATGAGCACGATCCGCTTGTACCTAAAGGATGATGTGGTGATCCATGTACTTGGCGAGACTTCCTGAATGGTGCTATTGTCGAAGCTTGAGGAGTTGTACATAGCGAAGTCTCTCAACAATACCCTCTTCCTTTGGAGGCGATTCTACCGACTGCAGATGGATGAAGGCCAGAGAGTGTGGGAGCATCTATCTAACTTCTAGAAGATCATCACCGACCTCCTCAGCATTGGCAAAAAAATTGAGGAGAAGACTAGGGCGTTGGTCTTGCTAGCATCGCTTCCCCCTTTGAATGAGTCCTTGGTGACTGCTCTTCTAGTGAAGAAGAGCACCATCAAGATGGACGAGGTCACTGCGGCAATACTCCAGAACAAAGTTCTTAGGAGGGAGAATCCAGCTTTGAGCTCAGATGGTGGCAGCTCAGCTTTGGTAGTTTCTGGAGGAGTAGGAGGCAGTAGACGAAGCGGCAGGGGATCGTGAGGAGGACGATCCAAGTCCAAAATGAGGGACCAAAGCAAGATCAGATGCTATAGGTATGACGAGTTAGGACATCAAGTCAAGAATTGCCCATAACTCATGGATTGGATAAGGGCTACTATGGTAGTGGCCAGTAGCGATACAGAAGGTAGTGATGATATTCTTCTGATTTTTGATGAGGTATCTACTTCTTTCTCCCAGTGGATTATGGATTCTGCTTGTTTCCATCATGTATGTTGTAGAGAAGAGCTGTTTGACTCCCTGAAGATCGGTGACAGTACTATGTTCCTACCAGATGGATCAAGTTGTGAGATCAAGGGCAGCGAGATGGTCAGCATGAAGCTCCATGATGGAACAGTGAAGAAGTTGGGTGAGGTCCGATACATACCCTACTTTAAGAAGAATTAATCTCACTGAGCGGACTGAATTTGATCGACTTCAGATGGAAAGCTAATGAAGGAATCCTGAAGGTCATGCACAGCAGTAGGGTGGTGCTTAGAGGAAGAACGTATTGAGAATATTACCTCATGTTAGGAAGCCCAGTGCGAGGTGGAGCTCCAGGTGGAAAAGGATCGAACACGGGTTGAGAGACTCGGGAGGATGACATGCGACGTCGTAAGGTGAAGTTGATATTGCCGTAGGAGGCTTCCCTGAGCAGGTCTCAGGTCAGGTGAATTATAGTAGTTGATGGAGGTGAGATCGAGCGGCCTGGCTTGACTCCCATGTTTGCTTATTCATGATCAGCAGGTGATTGCCTCAGGACATGGGGGTGCTAGACAAACTCTTGGATAGGTGAAGTCCGAATATCGAGTTGAGGTGGAGATTATTGAGAAAATGCCTCGAATTCTCCCACTTTAAGCCTACAGTAAGGTCCAGGATGATGAATGGAGTCCAACGAGATCAAGAACACCTCAATTGGAGATCAGATGGCGAAGATACATATGAAAGAATCACATAGAGTATCGCACAGATCGTCAAAGTGGGGCCCATGGTCGGCAGGCCCACTGGACGTGCCGCCCAGGCGTGCACTAGTGCGCAGGCCAACCTAGCACGGGCACCCAGCCCAGCGCGAGCGCGTGGCCCAGGCACGGGCCCGTAGCCCAGGCGTGGGCCAGTGGCCCAAGCGTGGGTGTGCGGACGTGTAGCCCGCGTGGGCGTGGGTCTGGCGGGCTTCCTACTGCACGTAGCGCATGCCCGGGTGCGGCCTAGGTCCAAGCGGCTCACGACAGGCGCATGGATTCAATTTTCATTTGATCTCCTCGCAACACTCGGACTCTTGGCAACACACGGACATAGCCCCTGAAAAGGGCCTGAGCAAACCGAGAGAGGGAGAGAGGTGGTGGCTATAGCTTAGTATTTTTGAGAGAGTCTGTGATGCAGAGGGCGCTAGTGACAACAGGAGCAGGAACTTCGGGCAGATAGCTAGATGATGGACTACAGTCATTTCAGGGGGTCTTGAAGAGAGAGTTTGTTCAAAATAACTTCTTATTGAGAAGATTGTATATGTGAGTTGAGAGTGGGTAATCTCCTCTTGTATCTCTTTTTTTTCATAGTAAAGTTCTACATGCTCCATGGAGGTGAGCCTTTAGGCTAATCCACGTACTTGATTGTTCTCGTTTTGATTTTCTTGTTTCTTTCTGTCGCATTCCACTGGTACTAGATCCTTAAGAAGTGGTATCAAAGCATGTTGATACCCCCAACAAATATATCCATAGTTGCACACGGGTTGACCAACCAAAGTTGGGCTCGTGTATAGTCTATGAGGATTCTAGTACCTACTAAAAAATTAGGGATAATTTTTTAAATTGGAGGTAGAGGCTATCGATTCGAATAAAATAATGGAAGAACTTTTAGACTAAAGTCCAAGTCTTTAGAGTAAATAATTCATATACTAATTAGGTCTATGATTTTTTTTTGTGCAAAATGGCCACTATCCTATCGCTCTGGTCATTGTTAGATAATGACAAACTTATGGGATCTAACTTCGATAGTTAGTATCGAAAGTTAAAAATTATCCTCGAGCATGAGCAGATTCTGTATATTTGATGGATCCTGCACCTGAGGAGCCAGCTCCGAATGCAAGAGGTACAGTCCGAGATACTTATCAGAAGTGGCTCAATGACCGCACAACCGTTTGGTTCATTATGCTGATGACAATGAATGATGAGTTCAGCTACAGGTTCGAGAATGCCCACCCGAGGAGATGCTTAAAAAGTTGAACGACTCCTTTAACTCACCTGACGATGTTGAAAGGCATAAAAATAGTTATTCCATTTTCAACACTCAGATGAGGGATGGGGCGTCAGTTATCGATCATGTATTGTACATGATCAAGATAATTAAGTGCCTGAATAAGCTGGGCTTCCCCCTGCACAAGCAGCTTGGCAAGGATGCGATCCTTAATACTTTGCCCAAGTCCTTCATCCCCTTTCTTACTCATTTTAGAATGACAAAATCCGCAGTAAACTATCATGGTTTATTGGGGTTGCCTCAGAACTTTGAGACAGATCACCAGCTCTAAAAGGGATCGGTGAATGTTATGGGAGGGTTTTCTTTTGATCAACCCTTTAAGAAAGGAAAGAAGAATAAGAAGAAAAAAAAGAATAAGAAGGTGCAGCCGCATGCTTGGACGTCTGCACAGGATCAGACCAAGAAGTGCAAGCCCGATCAGAGTCAGGTGGTGTACTTTTTTTGTAAGAAGCAGGGACACTAAAAAAGGAATTGTCCTTGGTACATTACCTCCCTGGATCCAAACAGGCCAAGAAAGAAGTAAGTAGTTGATGGGCAAGATAATTATATAATAACACCTTGCAACTTTTCAATTTGTGATATTACTGCCTGGGTATTAGATACCAAAAATTCTTATCATATTTGTCATTAGATGCAGTGTTTATAGGTCAGTAGGAGATTTGGTGAAGGTGAGAAATTTCTAAACTTGAGAGATGGAAGATAAATTTTAGTTCTAGCTTTAGGAATCATGAACCTTATAATCAATTCTCATAGAGTTATTCTTAGTGATTGTCACTTTTGTCCAAGTTTTTTATTGAATGTAATTTCTATAGGCCTTTTGGCCAAGAACAGTTATCAGTTTTCAATAAAAGCAATTTTTTATGATATCATTTTGAATGGTATTATAGTTTGTGTTGGATAATTGAATAACAGAATTTATCTATTATCATATCCTGTTAACATAATCCAAACCTCTGGTAAACATCCTAGAATTAGTGATGTGTCTAAAGTCTACCTTTGGCACTATAGGCCAGATCATATCAATAAGAATAGAATAAATAGTTTGGTATGATAACCAAGTTACCTTTTATTGGAAAATATGAGTCCTGTCTTCTTGGTATGATAACCAAGTTACCTTTTACTGAAAAATATGAGCGAGCCAGTAAACTCCTGAGTCTAGTACATTCAGATGTATGTGGACCTATGAGCTCAAGTGCTAGAGATGGATATTTCTATTTCATAGCCTTCATGGATGACCTATCAAGATATGGATATGTCTATTTAATGAAGCATAAGTCAGAGTCATTTGAAATATTCAAACTATTCCGTAATGAGGTAGAAAAGCAAACTGGAAAGAGTATTAAAATTTTTCGATCTGACCAAAGGGATGAGTATCTTTCTAGTGAGTTTTTGATATATCTTGGAGAGAATGAAATTCTCTCTTAGTGGATTCCTCCTAGAATACCATAGCATAATGGTGTGTCCGAAAGAAGGAATTAGACCTTGTTGGACATGGTTCGATCCATGATGATATTTACCGATCTGTCGATCTTCCTCTGAGGATATGCGCTCAAGTCAGCTTATTATATTCTGAATAGGGTGTCGAGTAAGTCTATTTTCAAGACACCATATGAGATATGGACAGGACGTAAGCTAGTACTCTCACACCTTAGGGTTTGGGGGTGTCCGGCTTATGTCAAACATTTAATAACAGACAAGCTTGGACCTAGGTCTGACAAGTATAGCTTTATAAGGTACCTAAAAGAGACCAAAGGATATTACTTCTACCTAGTTGATGAACAAAAGGTATTTATCAGCCTTAAGACAGTCTTTTTAGAAAAAGAGTTCCTTGGTGAAGGGACTAATGCCTCTAAGATCGAGCTAGAGGAAGTTCGACAGGTGGAAGAATCGACACAAGTAGTTGAACCTAAATTGAATTTGATTCGATTAGACCCGAAGCCTACTAAATCTGCACCCTTAAGATGATCTGGTAGAGTACTACATCAGTCGAACAGATACTACAGTTTCTTGGTCTAGGATGGTGATCCTATCGAACTCGATGAGAACGACAAGGATCCAATCACCTACATAAATGTAATGCAGAGACCTAACTTTGAAAAATGGCTTGAGGCCATGCAATCCAAAATGGAGTCCATGAATATCAATGATGTATGGACATTGATTGACCTACTCGAAAGTGTAAAATCCATAGGGTGTAAGTGGGTCTTCAAAAGGAAAAGGGATGCAGACGGAAAGGTAGAGACCTATAAAGCCCATTTGGTTGCCAAAGAATTTCGTCAACATTATGGTATTGATTATGATGAGGTATTTTCTCCTATAGCAATGCTCAAGTCCATTCGGATCATGCTTGTAATAGCTACACATCTGGACTATGAAATCTAGCAAATGGATGTGAAAATAGCTTTCCTAAATGGAGAGCTGGCTGAAGAGGTGTATATGATACAACCTCAAGATTTCACATCCATAGATGAGTCTAAGGTGTGTAGGCTTCAAAAATCTATTTATGGACTAAAGCAAGCATCTCAAAGTTAGAACATATATTTTGATAGGATGATCAAGATGCATGGCTTCATTAAGAATGAAGAAGAGCCCTGCATATATAAGGGGCTAATAGTCCAGCAGTTGTATTCCTCGTTTTGTATGTGGATGACATTCTCTTAATTGAAAATGATATCGATGTATTACAAAGAATAAAGATCTAACTGTCATCATAGTTCTCCATGAAGGATCTGGAAGAAGCTTCCTACATCCTAAGAAAGAAGATCTATAGAGATAGATCTAAAAGATTGCTTGGATTGTCCCAATCCACGTAAAGAAAAATATTATTTTCCACCACAGGATCGTCTAGATCTGATTAGATCTGAGATGGACTTTTATACAAATTCTTTTTTGATCTAAACAGATCTAAGAGTTCTCAGATATAATCGTGGTGATCTAATATTAAAAATTTAAAATAAAATTAAATCAGATTTAATTTAAGGTACCATGTTGGGTAATCTGATTATCCTATAATGATCTTGTTGGTTTCTGACATTTTGGAAGGAGCCACGCACGCGCCTAGCCTCTACCAGTATCTACTCAGACAGGATCTGAACATCTTCTCCGCGTGAATCTCTCATTGAAAGATCATATCTAAATCTGATCTATAGATCCTTCAAAACTATTTTTGAAGGTAGCCCGTCTATCTCATGAACATTATCGCGTAGATCCTGAATCTTGTGCTAAAAAATCTTAGACCTTTAACTCAGATTTGTGCCTAACTTCTTAGGCTTGTAGAAGAGAGGGAGAGAGAGGATAGAGAGGGTGTGGGATATCAGAGGGTTGGCTCCTTCGGGCGTGGAAAATATTTTGTGCGATCTCTCTACAATGACGTGAGAAAGGTTTCTTAAACCCAATGCCATATAGAGTCCTTCTTTGATCAAATCACTCATTATTTGATCAAAGGGACTCTAGGGATTATTCTCCATGATAAACCACCAAATCCCATCTAGTTTTTTTACCAAAAATGATTCAAAAAGTGGGCGACATGAGTAGATAAGGAAGAGTTCATTGCACCTAGGACTCTTCCATCAAGAGTTTAATCCAAATAAAACTCTATCAAAACCCAGTCAAAACTCTACCATAAATCACAAAATTTATCACACCCATAGCATATCTCGAGACTATCACATATCCAAAAATTAGATTAAAAGGATTTCTAGAGAATTTTCTAGAAGCATCTGATCAGGTGACCCTTAATTCTCTCAAACAGGTCAATTTTTGACCCAAGTCCAATTGCACTAGGAATAGATTTAATTTCTATAATTAATTTGATCTGGATCGATTCTAGTCAGATGAAAATAAATCCATTCAAGATATAGAAATGAGTCAAATCAAATTTGACTCAATTACGATGAATCAGAAAGATTATAGAAGGAGAAAGTCAGGCTCAATCGTGTGCTAGCACGATTATCTTAAACCTGATTAGATCTAATCCAAATCAATCGAACTGAATTAGCTCAATTGATGACATCCAGATCTAAACCTTTGTTTGTATGATCCAGTTAGGTTCAGTTTTATATGATAATGAGACATGTCGTGATCTCTATCATCAACATCATCGAAATACCTTTCGATGGATCAGAACTCTTCTTATTCATACAATTAGAATGATCGATCATCAAAATCATTCTAATTGCTTTCAAAATCCACTAGTGATACCTAACAGTATATGGTGGCAATCCATCAGAACTAAAAGTAAATATCTCAGTGCAGCTACCTATGTGATTGGGTTCTTCTATCTTGAGCCTCGATAGGATTAAGGTTAAGGTGAACTCGTCAAACCCAAATCCGTCATATGAATTAATTATTCAATTCAAGTTCGATGTAAAATCCTAATAGAAATTCTTTCTATCATTTTCACTCTACCATGGCCATGGGCTTAAGGACTCGATCTCATGATTATCATAGGGCTACTCCTCATCTACTGAGGTAGATAGATCCTTTATTGGTGCAATTCAATTTCTATAATGAACATGCTATAACCAACATATACCTCAGGATTTCGAATGGCTAGGAGATCGAGTTATGGTGTAATCAAACTATAACACCCTCAAGGTGAACTGTCGATGCACCTCAAGTCAAAGAATCAGATACACCACTGCAGCATCGAGCCAGTCATCGACAAAAAGGTAGACTTTCTTATGACTGCTCGAGGTGGTCACGCTCAGTGCCCTCATTCTCTAACGAGTATCTGTACTCTTACTTCGGTATCTCTACACCATAGACTCAAGATACATCTATCTTAAGAAAATGATCATACACCAACCTTTCGAATCAATCATCATTTTCGTGATGATCCTATGGTCAGGAGCAGTTTATGAGTTAATTATGAAAATTCATGTCTTAAATTTTCAACTCTCAAAAATATGAATTATTATTATCATTAACTTGAAGGATGTATCACAGACACTTTAAATACACACTATGATAGAAAATAATTTTTTATTAATTTATAGTTAAAATTATAAAATTATCCTTAGAAGTGTAATACAAGTGTCAGCCAATCTGGCTTCTAGGACACACATCTAACAAACTTTCACTTGACCTAAAGTTAATTGACTATAAATCTAAGTCCCATCTTCTTAAGATGGGCTTCAATCTTCTGCTGGCTCCATGGCTTTGTCAGCGGGTGTTGCTTCAAGAATTAATTTTGATGATTATAAAGCATTTGAGGAGATTACTAATGAATTTAGCTTAAAAAAAGATTTTATATTTCAGGGGTAAAATCATAATTTTATCAAGTTTTGATCTGAGAGCCTTAAGAGCAAGCATAGAAGATTTCTAATCCTTTGGAGGCAGTCCCTTGATTTTTGCATGCTTATTTTGAGAGAAAATTAAATTTGAAGCAAAAGAATCGACCCCTAGATCATCCCCTGCTGAAAAGGACTATTTGGCACGCTGTCTCTATGCCAAGGATCGATCCCAGGGTCGACTTCTACTGTTCTAAAGGCTAAAAATATAGAATGGCTATTTTTTTGGATTTTATCTCAGAGGTCGACCCCTGTGCCATGAGTCGACCCTTGCAATGAAAATTTTTCTGCAACGACTATTTTTTTCTTATTTTGATAGATTTTAATAGTTTTTTTAATATCTCCAATGGGTACAAATCTTGCCCAGGATTCTCTTCTCTACCTATTAAAGATTTAAAAGACTTTAAATAGGAAAAAACACAAAAGATTGGTGTGATTCAATTTCAGCCCTAAGCAAAAGTCACCTTCAAGCAAAGAAGCCTTCATTTCAAGTTCACCTACCTCTCAAGAGCTCTTTTAAATCTCCAACAACCTTAAGAAAAATCAGAGAAGCTTCCTCCATTATTGTGAAAAGCGTTCTTAAGGTTTTATTTGCTCATAAAGGGAGCTAAACTTGTATTTCATTGTCATTAAATCTTTTACTTTACTATTTTGATTCAAGTTTTGGGAGGGTTTCAAAAAGGTTGATCCTAACCTTGAATAGGATTATATTAGATTGGCTTGTATCCAAAAAATAAGTATTCTAGCTTGGGATAGCTAGGGTTGGAGGTTTCCAATGGTGTATTCAGTTTGAATATAGTTAGTGGATTTTAATTCTCATGTAGAATCTTGGGGAGTGAATGTAAGTGCAAGAAAAGCACCGAACCACGATAAATCTTGCTTATTTGTGGTGTGCTTGCTATCTTTCTTTCCTTAGTTTATTAAATTCTTGCTCTCTAATCTTTTATATTTTTTCTCTAACCTAAATCACTTCACACACACATCTTGTATATCATCATTCAATCTTGATATCTTTAAATTAGCTTTAAAATTTTAAAAACCCAATTTGCCCCCCATTTTAGGTTGCATAGCTGAGCAACAAGTGGTATCAGAGTTTGAGGCTCTAACCCTACTCTAATTTAACCATCAAAGAGCCAAAGATCTATGGCAACCCAAATTAGTATTTCTCTAACCGAGGGGCAGTCCATAAACCAACCTCCACTTTTTAATGGGACAAACTATACCTATTGAAAAGCTCGGATGAGAATTTTCATACAAGCACTTGACTATAATATATGGAGTATCATAGTTAATGGACCACACACACCCACTAAGAAAATTGATGGTGAGAAATCAATCAAATCTGAAAAGAAATGAGATGAGATTGATAAGAAAATGGCTCAACTCAATACAAGAGCCATGAATATTTTATATTATGCTCTAAATGCTAATGAATTTAATCATATTTCAACATGCATGTCGGCTAAGAAAATATGGGATAGGTTAGAAGTAACTCATGAAGGCACTAATCAAGTTAAGGAGTCAAAAATTAACATGCTTGTGCACAAATATGAACTTTTCAAAATGGAGCATGATGAGTCAATAATTGTAATGTTTACTAGATTTATGGATATTATAAATGATCTTAAAAGTCTTGGCAAGTCTTATTCTAACAGTGATCTTATGAGAAAGATTCTTAGATCTTTGCTAAGGACATGGGAGGCCAAAGTGGCTACAATCCAAGAAGCCAAAGATCTAAATATTTTATCCTTGGAGGAGCTTCTAGGATCACTAATGATGCACGAGCTAAGCATGAAACAACATCAAGAAGAAGATGTCAAGAAAAAAAAGATAGTAGCCCTTAAATCTACCACTCAACAAGATGAGGAATCCGATGAAATGGAAGATGAAGAACAAGATGAAGAAATAACCCTCATCACAAGAAAGTTCAAGAGATTTTTGAAGAAAAAATAAGGGATGAGGAAGAGGTTACCTACCAAAGAAGAGCATAGCAAGGAAAAGGATAGGGAGCAGCCCCTTATTTGCTATGAATGTAAGAAGCTGGGGCACTTTAGGTCTAAATGTCCTCAACATAAAAAGGTTTTCAAGAAATACAAAAAAAAGTCTATGGTGGCAACATGGAGTGATAGTGACGACTCAAGCTCCGAAGAGGAAGAAGCTCATGAACAAGCTAACCTGTGCCTTGTGGCACATGAGAATGAGGTAAGTGCTAAAATCTCAAATGAATTTATATTCAAAGAACTTCAAGAAGCCTTCTATGATTTAGTAGATGATTTAAAGAAGTTAGGAATTAAAAATAAAGAACTAAAATTAAAAAAATCAAGTCTTGCTAAAAAAAATGAAACTATCCTAAGAGAAAAACTAGTCTTAACTCAAGAGAATCTAAATTTAAAAAATAAAATCGATAATTTAAAACTGATAGTTGAAAAATTCACTTTGAGTTCAAATAAATTTTATATGATTCTTGAAAATTAAAAGATCATTTATGATAAGGCTGGTCTAGGCTATAACCTCCTAAGAAAATAAAAATTTTTGAAAATTATTTTTGTAAATTCACAAAGCAATAAATTTTTAAATGTTACCTACTTTAAATATGGTAAACTAGGACACAAATCTTATACATGCTTCTCTAACAATTCAAATATAAAGAAAATATAGGTTCCAAAAGGAACCATTGTGACTAACCTTAAAGGATCCAAGAAAACTTGGGTACCTAGAGTAAGAACTTGATTTTGCATGTAGGTGTGTCTTGCATCCAAAGAAGAAAATTGAAGATGATATCTTGACAGCGGATGCTCAAGACACATGATCGATGATGAGTCCCAATTCATCATGCTTGATGCTAAAAATGGAGGGATGGTCACATTTGGAGACAATGGCAAAGAAAAGATTATTAGTATAGGTTATGTCGGTATCACTCCCTCCAAGTATATTGAAAATATTTTATTAGTAGATGGTTTAAAACACAATCTCTTAAGTATTAGTCAACTTTGTGACAAGGGTTATAAAGTTATTTTTGAATCTTCATTGTGCATTGTAACTAGCTCCATTGATGATGGCATTAAGTTTATTGGTCATAGGCATGGTAATGTTTATATGGTAGATTTGAATGATCTTTCTATGATAAACATGTAATGTTTAGTAGCTATGAATGCCAAAATTAATGAGACTAGTTGGGTTTGGCATCGTAGGCTTGCACACATTAGTATGCATTCACTTTCAAAGCTTATCAAAAAGGAATTAGTTATCGGTTTACCAAAATTGAACTTTGAAAAAGATAAAATTTGTGATACATGCCAACTAAGTAAACAAACAAGAGTTTCATTCAAATCTAAGAACATTATTTCAACTTCTAGGCCATTGGAACTTTTGCACATGGATTTGTTTGGTCCTACAAAAAAGTAAGCTTAGGTGGAAAACGTTATGATTTTGTAATTATCGATGACTACTCATGTTTTACATTTTCTTTTTGGCTCACAAAGATGAAATTTTTCATGTTTTCACAAAGTTTTACCGAAAAGTTATAAATGAAAAAGGATTTTCAATTTAAAGCATTCAAAGTGATCATGGAACCAAATTTGAAAATCAAGATTTTGAAAAATTTTGTGATGAAAAAGGAATTAGTCATAATTTTTTAGCACCTAGGACACCTCAACAAAATGTAGTAAAAAGAAAAAATAGAATTTTAGAAGAAATGGCCCATACTATCCTATGCGAAAGCAACCTTCTAAGATACTTTTGAGTGGAAGTAATTAACATAGCATGTTACATCTTAAACCATGCCCTAATCAAACCAATTTTAAAGAAAACATCTTATGAGCTTTGGAAAGGAAGAAAACCTAACATTGCATATTTTCATGTTTTTGGTTGCCGATGTTTTGTTTTGAACAATAGTAAAGAAAAACTAGATAAATTTGATGTAAAATCTGATCAAGCTATTTTTCTTGGTTACTCCTCTTCTAGTAAAGCTTTTAGAGTTTTTAATAAAAGAATCTTAGTAGTAGAGGAGTCAATACATATTATATTTTATGAGACTAATGATCTTCCATCAAGGAAAAGTGAGGATATTGATGATGTAGATTCTCTTATAGAAAGAATGAAGGAGATCATCCTAAAGGATTCAACAATTCCAAATGAAGAGAATCATGAAGACAAGCAAAAAATTGAGGGTGAAGGACAACAAGAACAACCTTAAGGTACAAATGATCTTCCAAAAAAATGGAGGTATATTCACAATCACCCCAAAGAACTAATTATTGGTGATCCTATACATAAAGTAAGAACTCGCTCTTCACTTAGAGATGCATACAATTATTTTGCATTTGTTTCTCATTTTGAACCTAAAACCATTAATGAAGCCAAAAAAGATTATAATTGGATAAATGCAATGCAAGAGGAACTTAATCAATTCGAAAGAAATAATGTATGGACCTTAGTATCAAGACCT
Source organism: Cocos nucifera (assembly GCA_006176705.1). Classification (NCBI taxonomy): domain Eukaryota; kingdom Viridiplantae; phylum Streptophyta; class Magnoliopsida; order Arecales; family Arecaceae; genus Cocos; species Cocos nucifera. The sequence goes on from QRFJ01003636.1 coordinate 53,087, forward strand.
AAAAATTATCCAATAATTAGTATAAAATGGATATATAGAAATAAATTAGATGAAAATAGAAATGTAATTAGGAATAAAGCAAGATTAGTTGCAAAGGATTATAATCAAGAAGAGGGAATTGATTTTGATGAAACCTTTGCACTTGTTGCTAGACTAGAAGCAATTAGACTTTTACTCGCTAATGCATGCTTTATGAATTTCAAGCTATTTCAAATGGATGTTAAAAGTGCTTTTCTAAATGGATATATTGCCGAAGAAGTTTATGTAGAACAACCTCCCAATTTTGAAAATCATGCTTTTCCAAATTATGTTTTTAGATTCAACAAAGTATTATATGGTTTAAAACAAGTACCTAGGGCTTGGTATGAAATACTAAGTAAATTCTTGCTTAATAATTGATTTTCAAGAGAAAATGTAGATACAACCCTTTTCATTAAAAGAGATCATGATGATATCTTAGTAATACAAATATATATTGATGATATTATTTTTGGATCTACTAATAAAATTTTTTGTCAAGATTTTGCTAAGCCCATGTAGGGAGAGTTTGAGATGAGCATGATGGGTGAACTAATATTCTTCCTCAGACTTCAAATCAAACAAATAAAAGAATGGATCTCCATCACTCAAAGTAAGTACACAAGAGAACTACTTAAGAGATTTAGGATGGAGAGCTCCAAAGCAATTGGTACCTCCATGAGTCCATCATATAAGCTTGACAAGGATGAAGGAGGTAAAAGTGTTAATCAAAAATTTTATAGAGGCATGATTGATTCTTTATTGTATTTAACTGCTAGTAGACTAGATATCATGTTTAGTGTTTGTTTATATACACGATTTCAATTTAATCCAAAAGAATCATATTTAAATGCTATAAAAAGAATACTTAAATACCTAAAAGGAACTCAATCTATAGGTTTATGGTACTCTAAGAATCCATCAATCAATTTAATTGGATATTCAGATGTAGACTTTGCTGAATGTAAATGAGACAGAAAAAGTACTAGTGAAACTTGCCAATTTCTAAGAGTTAACTTAATCTCTTGGTTTAGCAAGAAGCAAAATTTGGTAGCATTATCTACGACCGAGGCCGAATACATTACAGTCGAAAGTTACTATGTACAAATCTTGTAGATTAAGCAACAACTTGAGGATTTTAGCATCAAACTAAACAAAATTCTCATAAGATGTGATAATACTAGTGCCATAAATCTAACTAAGAATCCAATCCAATACTCTAGGTCAAAACACATTGAAATAAGACATCATTTCATAAGAGAGCATGTCCAAAATAATGACATAATTCTTGATTATGTTTGTACTGAAAATCAACTAACTGATATTTTTACTAAGGCCTTAAGTGAAGATAAATTCTATGAAATTAGAAGAGAATTAGGAATTCTTGATCCTCTAGCCTAAACATCTTTATGATTTCAAGCTTAAATCTATCAAAAATGACATTAATCTTTATCTTGAGCCTATATCTCAAATTTTTTATCTCAAAAGGTTCAATTCTAACCTTCCTTGATCATTCTCATGAATGAAATTTCAATCCTTAAAATCTTATATTTTTTCAAAATTTTTTCATCTTTTTTTTAGATTTTTTTATGCCATGGGTTGACCTAGAGGGTGACTCATAGGCATTTTGGTCTTTGTTGCACTTAACCCATCGGGCGGCTTCTTATTTGGATTTTCTTTTGGCCGAAAAGGATGACCTCACCATCTTTCCTTATTTTCTTTTGTTTAACCAAACAAAAGCTCTCTCTCTCTCTTAACTTCCTCAATCGATCAAATCTCTAAAAATCTCCTTTCCTACCTAAGCCCCTCCACAAAATCTTTCCTTAAGGAGTCAAATCTCTTTTTACTTTCTTTCAATTTGGACAGTTTGAAGAATCCTAGCAAACCCTTTCCCTAAAACCCACCATCGGCTATCTCCCTCAAAACTCTTCCTCTTCTTCTTAAATCTTCTCCATTCCACTTTTCCTTAACACTCTTGAGTGGGATTAAGGCTTCTATTGGTTGGAATGGCATCCACGATGAAATTGCCATAAAGAAGAAAATTGGCCCGTTGCTTAGAGGAAGAAGCCCGTCGGAAAAGAACAGCACCAGAGCCCTCTCCTGGTCCAACCTCTGTCTCCAGACGATTGTCACAGTCTCCTCTTACACCAAGTAAGGTTCCTTTATCTGATAGAAAGGTTGAACCGGGAAAGAATATTTATTTTAGTTTCTTTGAGAAAGAAGAATTTTCATTTGTGTTAAAAATTAAAAAGCAAGAATGGGATTACTTTTGCAAGTTGAAAAAAGCTACATATGTGGATTTGGTTAAAGAGTTTTATCTAAATTTGGCATACTTCAATGGAATAATAAAATCTATTATTAAAGGTACTGAGATTACTCTTGATCCAGTTCACCTGGGGGAAATTCTAAGATTACCATGTGAGGGTTACAGGAAAATGGAACTAACCCATAAAGAAGAAGGACTGAGAGCCATCTTGGGGAGAGAATTTGAAAAAAATTTAAATAAATTAGAGGCCAAGATTCTTTCTGCTGAAATGAGAGTGTTATACACCATGGTTACCAATTTATTTATCCCTAGGAGTGGCAGGAATGATTTATTATCTAATAGGGACATATGTATCATATTTCATGTGATTACGGAGAGCCCCTTTAACCTCCCTATTTTGATGATAAAAATGATGAGAGAGACCTTGAATAGGTCTAAGGCACATCTACCCTATGGTATCGCCCTCTCATTAGTGTTTAGGAGGTTTGGAGTTAGTTTTGAAGGAGAGCCAGTTGCCAGATTATCTCACACCGATACCATCAACCGCCACACACTACATCGCATGGGTTTTTCAAAGATTGATGACGGTTGGTCCAAAGGTGCTACGGATGTAGAGAGAGCTGAGGAGGAGGGACCATCTTCACCTCCTCATGATCATAGAGGATCTCATGACTTTCAGTTTGCATCTGATCATGAGACTGGTCCCTCAGAGTCAGTAAGGAAAGATGCAGATATGGCACCATAGAGGAGCAGAGATATAGATGTTAGATTCACTGATGACCAGATCAGGAGGATCACTGATCAGTTGATTCAGCCAATTGTCGATATCCTATCTCAGAAGATTGTGAAGGAAAATTCTGATTTTCTGGATCAGGTTCGTTCAGATCTGATCAGATGAAGAGATATATTTCAAAAATTTTTCTCTTTGATCCTAATCAGATATGAGATGTTTTAGATCTGATTCTTAGTATTTTAGTAATTAAAATAAATTTAGATAAATTAAATTAAATTTAATTTACCTTGAAGTGGGTAATCCTATTACCCATTGATGATCTTGTAAGCAGCGGAAGGTTCTGGATCTAGCCACGCAAGTGCTTGGCCTCTACCGGTATCCACTCAGACTGGATCTGGAGATCCTCTTCTTCTCTATCAAGTTTTCAAAAATTAGATCTGGATCTAATTCGGAGGATCTTCAAAATGCCTTTCGAAGATCGGTAGTTGTCCTTTGCAGCAGCGCAGCCTTCTAGCTTTCAATCGCCTTTCTCTCATCTGGATTGCACCAACCAAGGTCCAAACCACTTTGGACGTGGAGAGGAGAGGAAGAAGGTCGGTTTGGCATGGAGGAAGAGGGAAGAGGAGGCCTTGGGGCATGGGAATTGAATTCCTTTTCAATCATAATTTGAGTTGGGCGCAGGGTCTTATTTATAGACTATCTATGATCCAACTCCTCTTCTTCCCAACCAATCACAACCCTTTATGAAATCAGATCTAAATTTGATTGGTGGGAATAGAGTCCCTTGGATTCCTCCTTAGATGATGCCTAAGACCAGTCAAACTTGGTTCTTAGGAGAACTCTAATCAAAATCCAAAAAGAAGATGGAGTCCTTATCCAATAGGGACTCCTGGGCGCCTCCAGCTTGGGCACACGCCAAGAATGGCGTGCGCCCTCCTTCTTGCTAGGTTTTGGTAGGGGGACAGGCCCCCACCAGCTCTCCAATAGGTGCGTGACACATGGACAGAAGTCAAAGTATCAATGGTCAACGTTTGATCAGTCAAAAGTCAACTTTTGATCAAAGTCAAAGGACGAAAAATGGCAGGTGACAAAAAATGGTAGGTATTGTCTTACAAAATAAGACAATCCTTTTTTGACCTAGATAGGCTCCAGTCAGACCAAGTGAAGACCTCTGAATGAGCACAAACTCTTTTGGCTCAATCAGGACAACTATTTATGATAGTAAAAGAAGAACGTTAGGTTCAATCGAGTGCTAGCACGATTTCTTTGAAGCTAATTGAATCTCATTTAGATCAATTGAACTGGATTAGTTCAATTGATGATCACCAGATTCAAACCCTTGTTTGTGTGATCCGGTTAGGTTTAGTTCTATATGGTAATGGGATATATCATGATTGAAGGGAAATCCTGATTTTCCGGTCCAGGTTCGTCCAGATCTGATTAGATCAAGAGATATATTTCAAAAATTTTCTCTTGATCTCAATCAGATCTTGATATATTTCAGATCTGATTCTTATTATTTTAATAAATAAAATAAAATAAGATAAATTAAATCAAATTCAATTTACCTGATTTGGGTAATCCTATTACCCTGTAGATGATCCTGATTGCAGCGGAAGGTTCTGGATCTTAGCCACGCAAGCGCCTGGCCTCTACCGATATCCACTCGGGTTGGATCTGGAGAACCTCTTCTTCTCTATCACACCTCCAAAAATCAGATCTGGATCTGATCTGGAGGATCCTCAAAACCTTTTTGAAGATCTGCAGTCGTCCTTTTGCAGCAGCGCAGCCTTCTTGCTTTTGATCGCCTTTCCTTGATCTGAATCGCACCAACCAAAGTCCAAAACACCTTTTGGACGTGGAGAGCAAGGGGAGAAGAGACTATGGCGTGGAGGAAGAGGGGAGAGGCAGCCTTGGGGCGTGGGAAATCTCTATTGAATTCACTTAGGATTAGGGTTGGGCGCAGGGTCTTATTTATAGACCTCTTGTGATCCAACTCCTCTTCCTCTCAACCAATCACAACCCTTTGTGAAATCAGATCTAAATCTGATTGGTTGGAATAGAGACCCCTGGATTCCTCCTTAGAGGGCGCCTAAGACCAGTCAAACTGGATTCTTAGTAGAACTCTGATTGGAATCCAAAAGGGAGGTGGAGTCCTTGTCCAACAAGGACTCCTAGGCGCCTCCTACTTGGGCTCACGCCACCCTTGGCGTGCGCCCTTCTCCTTGCCAGGTTCTGGCAGGGGGACAGGCCCCCACCAGCTCTCCAATAGGTGCATGACATGTGGTCAAAAGTCAAAGGGTCAATGGTCAACATTTGACCAGTCAAAGGTAGACTTTTGACCAAAGTCAAAGAACAAGAAATGGCAGGTGACCAAAAATGGCAGGTAATGTCTTACAAATAAGACAACCTATTCTGACTTGGACAACCTCCAGTCAGACCATATGAAGGCCTCTGATTGAGCACAAACTCCTTTGGCTCAGTCAGGACAACTTATTTATGATAGTAAAAGAAGAACGTTAGGTTCAATCGAGTGCTAGCACGATTTCCTTGAACCTAATTGAATCTCATTCAGATCAATTGAACTAGATCAGTTCAATTGATGATCACCAGATTCAAACCCTTGTTTGTGTGACCCAGTTAGGTTCAGTTCTGTATGGTAATGGGATATGTCATGATCTCTATCATCGACATCATCGAAACTCCTTTCGATGGATCAGAACTCTTCTGATTCGAACAGCTAGAATGATCGATCATCTAAATCATTCTAATTGCTCCCAAAATCCACCAGTGACACCTAGCAGTATATGGTGGCAACCCATCAGAGCTGAATGCGAACCTCTTGGTGCAGCTACCTATGTGATTAAGTTCTTCTATCTTGAGCCCCGATCAGATTAGGGTTAAGGTGAACTCGTCAAACCCTAGTCTCTGTCATATGATGTAATCATTCGATTCGAGTCCAATGTGAAAATCTAAATAGAAACTCTTTCTATTATTTCACTCTACCATGGCCATGGATTTCTGGACTTGATTCTCATGATCATCATAGGGCTGCTCCTCTACCACCGAGGTAGATAGATTCCATCTTGATGCAATCCAGTTCCTACAATGAACATGCTATAGCCAACATACACCTCAGGGTTCCATATGGCTAGGAGACCGAGTAATGGTGTAGTCAAACTATAACACCCTCAAGGTGAACTGCCGATGCATCTCAGGTCAAAGAACCAGACACACTACTGCAGCATCGAGTCAGTCATTGACGAGAAGGTAGACTTCCTAATGACTACTCGAGGTGGTCACGCTCAGTGCCCTCGTTCTCTAACGAGTACCTGTACTCTCGCTCCGGTGTCTCCACACCGTAGACTCAAGACTCATCTACTAAAGAGAAGCGATCGTACACCAACCTTCCGGATCAATCACCATCCTCGTGATGATCCTATGGTCGGGAGCTGTTTATGAGTTAATAATGATTATTCATGTCTTAAATTTTCAACTCTTGAAAATATGAATTATCATTACCATTAACTCAAAGGATGTATCACAGACACTAAATACACATATGTGATAGAAAATAACCCATTTTATTAATTATAGTCAAAATTATAATTTTGCCCCTAGAAGTGTATTACAAGTGTCAGCCAATTCTGGCTTCTAGGGCACATATATCTAACAATCTCCCACTTGTCCTAAAGCCAATTGGCTACAAGTCTAAGTCCCATCTTCTCAAGGTGGGCTTCGATCTTCTGCTGGCCCAACGGCTTTGTAAGTGGGTCTGCCACATTATCTGTGGAGTTGACTCTCTTGACCTCAACGTAACCTTTCTCGAGGTAATCGCGGATGAGATGATATCGCCGCTCAATGTGCTTGGACTTTCTGGTGAGACCTCGGCTCCTTAGCAAGGGCTATGGCGCCATTGTTGTCGCAGTAAAGAGGAATGGCATCTGATGGCATTACTCCAATTTCTGCAGCAAACTTCTTGTACCAGAATGCTTCCTTTGCAGCCTCTGATGCAGCTATATATTCTGCTTCCATGGTGGAATCTGCTATCACAGTTTGCTTGGAACTCTTCCAGCTGACAGCTCCACCATTGCACACAAACAGACTTCCCAGATGTCGACTTTCGATCATCTATATCGGACATGAAATCCGAGTCTGTGTATCCCTGGACTTGGAGTTCTCCGTTACCAAAGACCAACATCATATCCTTAGTTCTTCTCAAGTACTTAAGGATACATTTCACAGAAGTCCAGTGTTCTTCACCTGGATTTGACTGATATCTGCTTGTGACACTCACAGCATGGGCTATATCAGGTCGTGTACATAGCATGGCATACATGAGGCTCCCTATTGCAGAAGCATAAGGGATCTTGCTCATGCGTTCTATTTCCTCAGGTGTGCTAGGGGCACATCTTCTTGGAAAGATGAATACCATGTCTGAAGGGTATTAATCCCCTCTTAGAGTTTTCCATACTAAACCTCTTTAGTACTTCCTCTATGTACATCTTCTGTGAAAGTCCTAGCATCCTATTCGGTCTATCCCTATAGACCTTAATTCCTAGAATAAAGGATGCTTCACCTAGGTCTTTCATGGAGAATTCCTTGGACAACCACATCTTGACTGATGTCAACATGGGAATATCATTCCCAATAAGGAGGATGTCATCCACGTACAATACGAGGAAGACAACAGCGCTCCCACTGACCCTTTTGAAAACACATGGTTCCTCTTCATTTTTGATGAAACCAAACTTTTTGATCACATCATTGAAACGAGTGTTCCAGCTCCGAGATGCTTGCTTAAGTCCATATATGGACCTTTGCAGCTTGCAAACCTTGTGATCAGTATCACTGGATGTGAAACCTAGCGGCTGTTCCATATAGATATCTTCCTCAAGATATCCATTTAGGAATGCCGTTTTCACGTCCATTTGCCATATTTCATAATCGAAATAGGCTGCAACAGGCAAGCAATGTGCGGATGGATTTTAGCATAGCCACTGGGGAAAAGGTATCCTGATAGTCAATGCCTTCGCGTTGACTATAACCTTTTGCCACTAGTCTAGCCTTGAATGTCTCCACATTCCCATCTGCACCAATCTTTCTCTTGAAGATCCATTTACACCCAATAGGTACTATACCTTCTGGTGGATCTACCAAGGTCCAGACTTGGTTTGAGTGCATCGAGTCAATTTCTGACTGCATTGCCTCTAAGCCATTTCTCGGAGTCGATATCTGATATCGCCTCGTTGTAGGTTTTGGGATCATCACCATGAGCACCATTACCTATGAGGAACATTTCCTCTACATCCTCTGAAATAATACCTAAGTATCTTTCAGGGGGACGGGAAAACTCTTTCCGATCTACGAGGTGGAGGAGGTAGTGTTCTTATTGGCTCAACCTGATTTGGTTCCACTTGGTCCTTAGCTCGTTCTGCTTGTGAGACTTTCTCATCAAGCTTAATCTGCTTTCCAATGCCGCTATCTTGAATAAACTATTTTTCAAGAAAGATGGCATGTCGACTCACAATCACATTGTGGTCTTCTGGAATGTAGAAATAGTATCCTAATGACTCTTTAGGATATCCTATGAATCGAGCTCTAAAGGACCTAAACTCTAACTTGTCCGCTTGTTGTCTTTTGACATGAGCCGGACAACCCCAAATTCTGAGATGACTCAGACTTGGTTTCTTACCGTGCCATATCTCATACGGTGTGGTAGGAACGGTTTTAGAGGGAACCCTATTCAGTAGATAGAATTGAAGTTAACAATGAGTGTCCCCAAAGAAAATCAGGGAGGTCTGTGAAGCTCATCATGGATCGAACCATATCCAATAGAGTCCGATTTCTCCATTCTGAAACCCCGTTGAGTTGAGGTGTTCCTGGTGGAGTCCATTGAGAGACTATGCCATTTTCCTTGAGATAGTCTAGGAATTCCCGGCTAAGGTATTCACCTCCTCGATCTGATCGAAGAACCTTAATGGGTTTTCCAGTTTGTTTTTCTACTTCATGTCTGAATTCTTTGAACTTTTCAAAAGCTTCAGACTTGTGTCTCATAAGATACACATACCCATACCTAGACAGATCATCGGTAAAGGTAATGAAGTAGACAAAATTGCCTCTAGCCGGCACATCAAATGGGCCGCACACATCAGTATGTACTAGGGCAAGGAGATCTGTGGCCCTCTCCCCATGTCCAACAAAAGGGAGTTTAGTCATTTTGCCTTGAAGACAAGATTCACAAGTTGGATATGACTCGAAAGTCAATGGACTCAATAGCCCATTTTTCTCCAATTTGTTGATCCTATCTTCTGCTATATGACCTAATCTCAGGTGCCATAGATATCTGTCGTTTGGACTATCCCTAGGTCGTTTGGCATTCACGTTTTGCTCGATAGTTAGAACAGGTACATCAATATGTAGCTGATAAAGACCATTAATAAGGAAACCATTTGCAATTTTATTTCTTTCATAAAGAATGTTACAATGGTCCTTAAAGAAGGTGAATCACATAGCCTTCTTGTGCTAAGCATGAAACAGAAATCAAATTCCTGCTAGCTGCAGGCACATAATAACAGTCTTTCAAAACTAAGTCTAAACCAGATGGTAATCGAAGAGGGTATGTTCCCACGGCTACTGCAGCAACTCTTGCTCCATTACCGATGCGTAGGATCATGTCTCCATCCCTCAGCCTCCTGCTATCCTCAAGACCCTGCATAGAAGTGCACAGATGAGCACTAGAACCAGAGTCAAGCACCCAACTGGATGCAGAAGAAACCGTAAGGTTAGACTCAATAACGAGCATACCTCCAGAAGGACCTTCCTTCTTGTTCTTCAGGGTGGCCAGGTAAGTAGGGCAGTTCCGCTTCCAATGGCCGTCGCTGTTGCAATGGAAACACTTTCCTTTGCCATCGGCCTTCTTTCTTCGGTTCTGCCTTCTTCTTCTTTGATCCTTCCACCTTTTGCTTTTTCACAGACTTCTTTTTCTTTCCATAAGACTTTCTTTTGGAAGAAGTCCGTTCCATAGCAAGAACTGAGCCTTTAGAACCTTTCATAGAAAGCTCAGCGGTAACCAGCATATTCATTAACTTCGGCCAAGGAATTTTGAAGTTTATGCATGTGGTAATTCATGATGAATTGCCCATATGCATCAGTCAAGGATTGCAGAATAATATCGTTCTGCAGGTCCAAGTCCAACTTCACACCGAGCTTCTCAAGCTCTTCCATGTCCTTGATCATTGTCAGACAGTGATCTTGGACTGACTGCCCATCACGCATCTTAGCCTTAAAAAGTCATTTCGTGACTTGATATTTGGCTGCGCGACTCTGTTCACCAAACATCTCCTGCAGGTGAGCCAACATTTGGCGAGCAGTCCCGATATCTTCATGTTGGCGCTGGAGCTCATCAGACATCGAGCCCAACATGTAATATCTGGCCTTATTATCTTCGTCAATCCATTTTTCCAGAGACGCTCTCTGTTCAATGGATGGACGGGCTGGTAAGGTGGGAGGGTCCTGGTCCAAAACATGGGTTAACTTCTCAGAACCCAAAATAATTTTGTAGTTCCTGAGCCAATCTTTATAATTGGGTCCAGTCAGTCTATGTGTGTCCAGGATACGTGCCAATGGGTTGGACGCAGACATTTTCCTGTAGAGAGTCAAAGATTCTAGTTAGATACTGTAATTTTAACTTGACCAATTTGTTTAGGGAATTTTATTTTTAAACAAATTAGCTCCCACTATTTTCTCGGATCCCTACACTCCCTCTGTAGAGATGCGAAAATCTCCATGATTAATGATTTCTAGTGGGTGGTGCGGTCTCACCAACTGACTCATCACCTCACCTAACAGTTATTGGTGATGGGTTAGCCAATGAGTGAACAACTCTTGTTCAATGATTCTCTAATCATGGTGCACCCAAACTTGGTCTCTAATTCATGAATCTCACCGTATCCGGAAATATTGATCCACTCCTTAGTTAAGTCAGACCCACCATTTGCATAGACTGGGTTCCTAATTGAGTCTCTCACCGTATCCGGAAATATTGAGCCCAACTCATCCTCCAGCCCATAGCATCCAATGCCTAATAGACATGGTTGCATCTTCCCGGTGCAACTGAGCCACTGTATCCAGCCGAGAACAATCAACCCCGGGAAGGGCCCGCACATCTACAATGGTGGAAGACCTCAGACTTAATCTTTTCTTAGGGAGAATTGATTCAGGTCTCATTAAACTAGACTTGGCATTAGTCATAACAATTATGACTAACCTAGTGGCATGGGTTAGCTCGGATTATTGACCACCTCAGATCAGAACTGTGTCAACAGATATGGCCAGGTAAGTGAGACCGGTGGAAGGAATATGCCATTAACTCGTACAAGAACGCATTCAGGTCGAGTAGCTTCCAATTAAAAACCAGTCGGTCGTATGTGCCAAACTTACCTTAGACACCAAATTGTTGAGTCCAGAACCAATTGGGTTAGCCTACAATCCAGACTCTAACCTCTGAGCCTAATTAGGTCTTGCTTGATCGTGACTCGATCTTGACCCAGACTTAATCCTATTAGGCTGGTCAATTTAAGCATTGTTGATCCCATCTAACCAACTCTTGATTCGGTTTGATCAACCGCTTAGACCTAATTGAGCTACCCAAGCCCGAACCCAGTATTATGAATATGTCTTAGATCTGAAATTCTCAATTTTAGACCTAATTAATATTCCATAATCTTAATTCTTAATTAAGTAGGGTTCATAAACAAAATATGCACAATAAATCCTAGGGTTTCAGGATCTAGGGTTTTGCAGAAAGTAAGTTTTGGGTTTCTGATTAAGGACGAACACGCAGCACCCCTACACATCATAAGAACACCCCATCGAATGGGAAGAGAGGGCCTTTAAACCCTTCTTCGTTCTTATGACCGGACGGCCAAGAGGAACGCCTTAATCAGGAACATGCAATACTACAAAACAGTTTTAGATCTATATCATATATCTCATATATAAATTAGATCTAATCATGGCATATTTTGCATACATCTCATGTATCGAATCATGCATATTTTTCAGATCTAAATTATCTCATAATAATCTAAAAAATTAGATTTAAATTGATCTAATCAAAATAAATTCTAATCTAGACAATTATGTAGAACTATTCTACAACTAGTCTAGACATGCATCAATCATATCTCATATGATATTTAAAATTAAATAATTTTTATTTGCTATTTTTTAGATGTTATTATAACACTTATAATATCAAAAAATAGTAAATAAATAGATCTAAAATATGATTTAATCAGAATTAAATCAAAAACATGCAAGACTATTCTATAGAACTATTCTATTTTAGAACTAGTCATGCATATTTTCTAATCTTAGATCCAAATCATTTAATTTTAATTTTTTCTGATTTCAGATCTGATCACATCTCATGTGACATCTAAAATCACTTATTTTTTAATTAAAATAAATTTAAAATCAGATCTAAATACTTTTAGAACCTTGGCTCTGATACCAGTTGAAGGGAAAATCCTGATTTCCCGGACCAGGTTCGTTCAGATCTGATCAGATCAAGAGATATATTTCAAAAATTTTTCTCTTGATCTAATCAGATCTTGATATTTTCAGATCTAATTCTTATTATTTTAATAAATAAAATAAAATAAGATAAATTAAATCAAATTTAATTTACCTTGATTTGGGTAATCCTATTACCCTGTTGATGATCCTGTTGCAGCGGAAGGTTCTGGATCTAGCCACGCAAGCGCCTGGCCTCTACCGGTATCCACTCGGGCTGGATCTGGAGATCCTCTTCTTCTCTATCACATCTCCAAAAATTAGATCTGGATCTGATCTGGAGGATCTTCAAAACTCCTTTTGAAGATCAGCAGTCGTCCTTTGCAGCAGCGCAGCCTTCTTGCTTTTGATCGCCTTTCTTTGATCTGAATCGCACCAACCAAGATCCAAAACTCTTTTGGACGTGGAGAGGAAGGGGAGAAGAGACTTTGGCATGGAGGAAGGAGGGGAGAGGCAGCCTTGGGGTGTGGGAAATTCTCTCATTCAAATTAGGGTTGGGCGCAGGGTCTTATTTATAGACTCTTGTGATCCAACTCCTCTTCTTCCCAACCAATCACAACCCTTTGTGAAATCAGATCTAAATCTGATTGGTGGGAATAGAGTCCCCTGGATTCCTCCTTAGAGGGCGCCTAAGACCAGTCAAAGTTGGTTCTTAGAAGAACTCTAATTGGAATCCAAAAGGGAGGTGGAGTCCTTGTCCAACAAGGACTCCTAGGCGCCTCCTAACTTGGGCACACGCCACCCTTGGCGTGCGCCCTCTCCTTGCCAGGTTCTGGCAGGGGGACAGGCCCCCACCAGCTCTCCAATAGGTGCATGACATGTGGTCAAAAGTCAAAGGGTCAATGGTCAACGTTTGACCAGTCAAAGGTAGACTTTTGACCAAAGTCAAAGAACAAGAAATGGCAGGTGACCAAAAATGGCAGGTAATGTCTTACAAAATAAGACAACCTATTCTGACTTGGACAACCTCCAGTCGGACCATATGAAGGCCTCTGATTGAGCACAAACTCCTTTGGCTCAGTCAGGATAACTTATTTATGATAGTAAAAGAAGAACGTTAGGTTCAATCGAGTGCTAGCACGATTTCCTTGAACCTAATTGAATCTCATTCAGATCAATTGAACTAGATCAGTTCAATTGATGATCACCAGATTCAAACCCTTGTTTGTGTGACCCAGTTAGGTTCAGTTCTGTATGGTAATGGGATATGTCATGATCTCTATCATCGACATCATCGAAACTCCTTTTCGATGGATCAGAACTCTTCTGATTCGAACAGCTAGAATGATCGATCATCTAAATCATTCTAATTGCTCCCAAAATCCACCAGTGACACCTAGCAGTATATGGTGGCAACCCATCAGAGCTGAATGCGAACCTCTTGGTGCAGCTACCTGTGTGATTCAAGTTCTTCTATCTTGAGCCCCGATCAGATTAGGGTTAAGGTGAACTCGTCAAACCCTAGTCTCTGTCATATGATGTAATCATTCGATTCGAGTCCAATGTGAAAATCTAAATAGAAACTCTTTCTATTATTTCACTCTACCATGGCCATGGATTTCTGGACTTGATTCTCATGATCATCATAGGGCTACTCCTCTACCACCGAGGTAGATAGATTCCCATCTTGATGCAATCCAGTTCCTACAATGAACATGCTATAGCCAACATACACCTCAGGGTTCCATATGGCTAGGAGACCGAGTAATGGTGTAGTCAAACTATAACACCCTCAAGGTGAACTGCCGATGCATCTCAGGTCAAAGAACCAGACACACTACTGCAGCATCGAGTCAGTCATTGACGAGAAGGTAGACTTCCTAATGACTACTCGAGGTGGTCACGCTCAGTGCCCTCGTTCTCTAACGAGTACCTGTACTCTCGCTCCGGTGTCTCCACACCATAGACTCAAGACTCATCTACTAAAGAGAAGCGATCGTACACCAACCTTCCGGATCAATCACCATCCTCGTGATGATCCTATGGTCGGGAGCATGTTTATGAGTTAATAATGATTATTCATGTCTTAAATTTTCAACTCTTGAAAATATGAATTATCATTACCATTAACTCAAAGGATGTATCACAGACACTAAATACACAGGTGTGATAGAAAATAACCCATTTCATTAATTATAGTCAAAATTACAATTTTGCCCCTAGAAGTGTATTACAAGTGTCAGCCAATTCTGGCTTCTAGGGCACATATATCTAACAATGATTTCTATCATCGACATCATCGAAACTCTTTTCGATGGATCAGAACTCTTTTGATTTGAATAGCTAGAATGATTGATCATCTATATCATTCTAATTGCTCCCAAAATCCATTAGTGATACCTAGCAGTATATGGTGGCAACCCATCAGAGCTGAATGCGAACCTCTTGGTGCAGCTACCTGTGTGATTAAGTTCTTCTATCTTGAGCCCCGATCAGATTAGGGTTAAGGTGAACTCGTCAAACCCTAGTCTCTGTCATATGATGTAATCATTTGATTCAAGTCCAATGTGAAAACCTAAATAGAAACTCTTTCTATTATTTTACTCTGCCATGGCCATGGACTTCTAGACTTGATTCTCATGATCATCATAGGGCTGCTCCTCTACCACCGAGGTAGATAGATTCCATCTTGATGCTATCCAGTTCCTACAATGAACATGCTATAGCCAACATACACCTCAGGGTTCTGTATGGCTAGGAGATCGAGTAATGGTATAGTCAAACTATAACACCCTCAAGGTGAACTGCCGATGCATCTCAGGTTAAAAAATCAGATACACCACTGCAGCAATGAGTCAGTCATTGATGAGAAGGTAGACTTCCTAATGACTACTCGAGGTGGTCATGCTCAGTGCCCTCGTTCTCTAATGAGTATCTATACTCTCGCTCCAATGTCTCCACATCGTAGACTCAAGACTCATCTACTAAAGAGAAGCGATTGTATACCAACCTTCCGGATCAATCACCATCCTCGTGCTAATCTATCTTCCGATGCCACCATCTAGAATAAACTATTTTTTAAGAAAGATGGCATGTCGACTCACAATCACATTATGATATTTTGGGAGATAGAAATAATATCCTAATGACTCTTTAGGATATCCAATAAATCGAGCTCTAAAGGATCTAGACTCTAATTTATCTGTCTGTTGTCTCTTGACATGGGTTGGACAACCTCAATTCTGAGATGACTCAGACTTGATTTCCTACCGTGCCATATCTCATACGGTATGGTAGGAACAGTCTTAGAGGAAATTCTATTCAGTAAATATATAGCAGTCATAATATTATGTCCCCAAAGAAACTCAGGAAGATCCATAAAATTCATCATAGATCAAACCGTATCTAATAGGGTCTGATTTCTCCATTCTAAAATTCTGTTGAGTTGAGGCATTCCAGATGGAGTCCATTAAGAGACTATACCATTGTCCTTAAGATAGTCTAGGAATTTTTTACTAAGGTATTCGCCTCTTTGATCTGATTGAAAAACCTTAATGAATTTTTTTGTTTGTTTTTCTACTTTAAGTCAGAATTCCTTGAACCTTTCAAAAGCTTTAAACTTATGTCGCATCAAAAATACATACCCATATCGAGATAGATCATCGATAAAGGTGATGAAGTAGACATAATTATTTCTGATCGGTACATCAAATGGACTGCATACATTAGTATGACTAGGGCAAGTAGGTCTATGGTCCTTTCCCCATGTCCTACAAAAAAGAGCTTAGTCATTTTTTCATGAAGGCATGATTCACAAATCGGATATGACTCAAAAATTAACGAACTCAATAGTCCGAATTTCTCTAATTTGTTAACCCTGTCTTCAGTACATGACTTGGCCTAAGGTGCCAAAGATACCTATCATTTAGACTATCCCTAGGTTGCTTTGATCCTACGGCATTCACGTTTTGCTCGATATTAAAAATAAAAACATCAATATATAACTGATAGAGACCATTTATAAGAAAACTACTTGTAATTTTATTTCTTTCATAAAGAATATTACAATGGTCCTTAAGAAAACCAATTACATAGCCTTCTTATGCTAAACATGAAACAAAATTTAAATTTCTGCTTACTGCAGACACATAAAAACAATCTCTAAGAACTAGATATAATCCTGATGGTAATTGAAGAGGGTAGATTTTCACGGCCATAATAGCAACTCTTGCTCTATTCCCGACGTGTAGGATCATCTCACCATCCCTCAGTCTCCTGCTATCCTCAAGATCCTGTATAGAAGTGCACAAGTGAGCACTAGAACTAGAGTTAAGCACCCAACTGGATGTAGAAGAAATCATAAGGTTAGATTCTATAATAAGCATACCTCTAGAATGACCTACCTTCTTCTTATTCTTCAGACTGGTCAGGTAAAGAGGACAGTTTCACTTTTAGTGGCCGTCAGTGTTGCAATAGAAATATTTTTTTATCGATCTTTTTTTTGGCTCTACCTTCTTCTTCTTTCCACCATCCACCTTGTGCTTCTTCACGGACTTCTTCTTCTTTACAAAAGACTTTCTCTTGGAAGAAGTCTACTCCACAGCTAGCACTAAGCCCTTTGAATCTTTCATAGAGAGCTCAGCAGTAACCAGCATATTCATAAGTTTATTCAAGGTATTTTGCAATTTATGCATATGGTAGTTCATGATGAACTGTCCAAATGCATCAGTCAAGGACTGTAGAATTATATCAATCTGCAGATCCTGATCTAATTTCATACCAAGCTTCTCAATCTCTTCTAAGTACTTGATCATCATCAGACAATGATTTTGGACCGACTGTCCATTACGTATCTGAGTCTTAAAAAGTCTCTTTGTGACTTAATATTTGGCTGTGCGACACTATTCACTAAACAACTCTTGCAGATAAGCCAACATTTGGTGGCTAGTCTTAATATCTTCATGTTGGCACTAGAGCTCATCAAACATCGAGCCCAACATGTAATACATGGCTTTGTTATCTTCATCTATCCATTTTTTCAAAGTCGCTCTCTAATCAGTGGATGAATGGACTGGTAAAGTGGAAGGATCCTGTTTCAACACATGAGTCAACTTCTCAGAATCTAAAACTATTTTAAAGTTTCGAAGCCAATCCTTATAGTTGGGTTCGATCAGTCTATGGGTGTCCAAGATACAAGCTAGTAGGTTGGACGCAGACATTTTTCTATAGAGAGTCAAAGTTTCTAGTTAGATTTTATAATTAGATTTATGTTGAAAAATGTATCCTAAAGCCAATCATCTAGGTTGTAGATGGTTGAGCTAAATATAATTATACTTGAATTACTAATGAATAAAATTATTCTTTTGGCATATTCATCACCTTGTACATCTTCCTATAACGAACTCTTCTGTGATGAAGTCCTCAAGACTATTTAGACTCGATAAAGGAGGATTTGTCATTTAATCCCCAAATGTGTTCGCGACCAAATGATTCGTTGTTATCCAAGACGACAACGTATCGAGTGTAGGTCATTGTGTGCATAAGTGTTGGTTGTCCTCTTAACCAAGAAGTATGAAGATACTGTTATGGCATGCAGGTGAAGTATAGGGGTACATTTCACTGAACGTGATCCAACTGTGGAGCTCTCTACTGTCAAGAGTTGCTCACGAAGGATATGGGTATGAGTGTCCCTTAGATCTGAGATCACCATGGTGACGTGCAAGCAACTCACTGCACTTAAGTACCAAACTACATGAATTTCTAATTTAGTGATGGGAGGCTACTGGGTGCAGTCAAGTACTTGACTTGTCAGTGTGTGAGTCAAGATGGGATTGACCCCTCCAAGTATTGGAGCAAATGCATCGCTATATTTCAATTTAGCAAATCCTCGATCAGGATAGTCTATATGATGGATGCTAAATTTTGAAATACACTATGGATGAATTTTAGGGTTGACAGTAAATCCTAAATCATTCTTTCGAGCATCGAGGTCAAGGAGATGAATTATACGGTAACCATATGCCATAGGTTCGTCGATGTTATATTGCAATTATTCAACCTATCCAAACATCGGATACCATTGCTAGATAGTCACATCGATTGATATAGAAAATTAATTTTTATACTACCGACTTAGGATCCGAATCTATGGGGTCACACATAATAGGAGTTTCTACCTAATCTGATGGTTAATATTGAGTCTTGATGATCTAAGACTCTTTGGTCAAGAGTCCTACTGGACTGGGTCTCTATGACCAAAAGTTCACTAAACTAGGACTCTGAGTCCTTCATGTTCGAGACTCTCTGATTGAGAGTCCTAATGACCTAGGACTCTATGGTCAAGAGTCCCACTAGACTGAAACTCTATGGTCAAGAGTCCCACTGGACTGGGACACTATGACCAAGAGTCCTAGTAGACTAGAACTCTGAGCCTTACTCATTTGGGACTCTCTGATCAAGAGTTTCACTGGTCTAAAACTCTATGATCGTGAGTCCGATTCGTTTGGGACACTGGGTTCAAGAGTCCCACTGATTTGAGACTCTTCAAGAGTTTCATGTTGATGAGACTCTCTTGCCCGATAACCCATCTGATTTGGACTCATATATTTTTTAGAGGATTAATTAGTAATTTAATTATTGATTAGCTTAATTTGATTAAGCAATAAAGATTCGATCAAGTCTGATTGAATTTGATTCGATTAGGTTTGACCCGATCAGGTCATAAGATGACCTCAACGCTATAGAAGTTTTGATCCTGATTTGATCAGGACCTGGACCTAATTAATTTTTAATTTGATTAAAATTTTATTGGATTAGGCTAAGCCTAATTTATTTGGATTTAACCTGATCTAATTGGATCTAGATTAATTGATTTGATTGAAACCGATTAGGACCAAGTCAAATGAAGTTTGAATTTAAACTCTCCCATGCGCCCACCATTTTTGACTTTTCCACTCTTGTTCCATGCCCAAAATTTTATTTGTAAGTTTTCTATCACCCAGAAGGTTTCTGCGCCCCCTCTCTTATCTATTTTTATCCTGGTCCAAGGGTTGGACCGGTTCGAAGTAAGTTGAGTTTTGAATTCAACTCAATTTGTTGGAAGTTGGAACCAATCCAACCTTATCTGCTTCCCATGCCCTCCCTTTTGTTTGTCGAATATTTTTTGGAGAAATAAAAATGTGTGCATGCAGAAGGAGAGTCCTTCTATATGTTAAACATATGAGAGGGGGCGTTGGATAAGGATAAGAGGCTCACTTGATTTTTGAAATCAAGTGAGTGGTTAAAACCTCCCAACCACTCGACCCTTATCTCTTTCCATGCATTTTTCTCATGGTATTTACGTCAATAAATTATGAGAATTTTTATGCATGCATAAGAAGGGTTAGAATTATGTGGTAAAAATTTTAGAGTGATTGAGCATTATTTATGGGCAAAAATAATCTTAGAGTGAAGGTGAGTAGGGTCCTGCAGCACTTTACTTTTCCCTCATACCTCTCTTATCTTCTAATTTTTACCTCTAAGGATACCTAATTTTTAGATATAATCTAAATAGGGTTTATATATTTGAAAGTCATCTTTCCACAAAAATTTATTTCATAGAAAAACTTCATACAGAGAGGGCATGATAGAATTTTTAGTGTGTCAGGATTTTTGGGTCGAGTGAAATCCTAAATTTAGGAATCTAGGTTCGGATGGAGAGATCGAGTGCTGTGACCATCGGATCACCACCAAATTTGAAACATCTCTTCATCATTCTCCAGTATTTATGTTCTAATTTTTTGGAGTATTCAAAAAATTAGAAAGTATATGATTGATTGGATCAATCATATTCAGCCATTGAAGGCCCCAGCGAGGAGCTAGCACTCCAGTGTGGCTAATTAGGATCAGGAGCTCCGTATGGATCAACCATAGAGGTCGAACATGTATGTGGCAGCAGTGCAATACTAGAGCATTATTCGATGAATTTAGATTGTAGTGATCAGCAATCCATAAAAAGGTATTGTATTCTGATCAGATAGATGTAGTACAAAGTTTGCTGCATAGTTTTATTTTCAGATTTGTATGAATGAATGCATATTGTGTTTAGATCCTTAGTGTAGAGCTTAATATTCTGATATGATCAAAACTTAGTTAATTAGATTAATTAATTTTTTTCTATATTTTAGCTATTTTCTAAAAAGAATTTGAAAGTAGCACTGCAAATCCTGCACTGCATCCAACAAATGGTATCAAAGCGTAGGTTCGCTAAACATGATATGCTTGCATGATTAGATTAATAATTTAGATTTGATCTAAATATTAATCTAATATTTTGATTAATTAGATCTTAAAATTAAAATTAAGATCGCATGGACTGTAGGTTGTCCTGCTGTAGGGTTTACCCTCTATAGTGCAAAAGTTGTCCTTGTACGTGCTTGATCTTGTAGTTGATCATAAAATTTTGAGATTAGATGTAATTTTTTATGATATATTTGATGAAAATATGTTCCAAAGCCAATCATCAATCTATTGATGGTTGGACCATATATTTATAATTATATATAAATTATAAATTAATAAAAATTATTTTGATATTTTTTATCATAAATTCTGTTGTCTTCTAATGAACTCCTGTATTGCGATGAAGTCCTTAGGACAATCTAGATTCGAAAAAGAAGGATTTATCATTTAGTCCTTAAATAGTTCACGACCAAATGATACATTATTACTTAGGACAACAATGTTTATCAAGTATAGATCATTGTGTACCATATAGATTGGTTATTCTCATAACCAAGGAATATTGAGAACTGATATGGCATGCAAGTAAGATATATTGGTACATCTGCACTGAACATGACCAACTCTAGGGCTTTTCTCCTATCAAGATTAGCTTCGATGGAATATGGGTATAAATATTCCTCCGACTTGAGATCACCACGGTGACTTTCAAGCAACTCACTGTATTTTGGTGCCAGACTATCTGAATTTTTAATTCAGTGATGGAAGATTTTTGGGCACAGTCAAGTACTTGTGGAGTTGGTGAGTGTATCAAGATGGGATTGACCACTCCTAATTTTAGGAGCTGTGTTCAATTATATTTTAATTTAGCAAAACCTTGGCCAGGGTAGTCTTAGTGAGGAGTCAAGGGACTAGTTGCTTTGAGACACGACATAGATGTATTTTCTAGGATTGATAGTCTAACCCTAAGTCATCTATTACACAGAGATCATAGGGATGAATTATACGGTAATCATATTCTTGTAGGTTCTGAATATTGCGATTGTGATTATTCGACCTATTCGAACGTCGGATACCATTGCTAGATGGTTACTTCGATTAGTATAGAAATTGATTTCTGTGCTACCGGCTTAGGTTCGGACCTATGGGGTACACACATTAGGAGTTTCTACCTGATCTGATGGCTGATCTAGAGTCCCATTGGTCTGAAACTCTATGGTCAAGAGTTCCACTAGACTGGGACTCTGTGACCAAGAGTTCTACTAGATTAAGACTCTGAGTCCTACTTGTCTGGAACTCTCTGATCATGAGTCCTGATAATCTAGGACACTATGGTCAAGAGTTCTACTGGACTGAGACTCTATAATCAAGAGTCCTATTGGACTGAAAC
Organism: Cocos nucifera; assembly: GCA_006176705.1. Lineage (NCBI taxonomy): Eukaryota > Viridiplantae > Streptophyta > Magnoliopsida > Arecales > Arecaceae > Cocos > Cocos nucifera. The sequence continues at coordinate 75,233 of QRFJ01003636.1, forward strand.
TTTGAGTCCTACTCATCTGGGACTCTCGGATCAACAGTTTTACTAGTCTGGAACTCTATGATCGTGAGCTCGATTTGTTTGGGACACTGGGTTCAAGAGTCTCACTAGTTTAAGGCTCTTCAAGAGTTTCATGTTGATAGTGTTAGATATATGTGCCCTAGAAGCCAGAATTGGCTGACACTTGTAATACACTTCTAGGGGCAAAATTGTAATTTTAACTATAATTAATGAAATGGGTTATTTTCTATCATACTTGTGTATTTAGTGTCTGTGATACATCCTTTGAGTTAATGGTAATGATAATTCATATTTTCAAGAGTTGAAAATTTAAGACATGAATAATCATTATTAACTCATAAACAGCTCTCGACCATAGGATCATCACGAGGATGGTGATTGATCCGGAAGGTTGGTGTACGATCGCTTCTCTTTAGTAGATGAGTCTTGAGTCTACGGTGTGGAGACACCGGAGCGAGAGTACAGGTACTCGTTAGAGAACGAGGGCACTGAGCGTGACCACCTCGAGTAGTCATTAGGAAGTCTACCTTCTCGTCAATGACTGACTCGATGCTGCAGTAGTGTGTCTGGTTCTTTGACCTGAGATGCATCGACAGCTCACCTTGAGGGTGTTATAGTTTGACTACACCATTACTCGGTCTCCTAGCCATATGGAATCCTGAGGTGTATGTTGGCTATAGCATGTTCATTGTAGGAACTGGATTGCATCAAGATGGGATCTATCTACCTCGGTGGTAGAGGAGTAGCCCTATGATGATCATGAGAATCAAGTCCAAAAATTCATGACCAAGGTAGAGTGAAATAATAGAAAGAGTTTCTATTTAGATTTTCACATTGGACTCGAATCGAATGATTACATCATATGACAGAGACTAGGGTTTGATGAGTTCACCTTAACCCTAATCTGATCGGAGCTCAAGATAGAAGAACTGAATCACACAGGTAGCTGCACCAAGAGGTTCTCATTCAGCTCTGATGGGTTGCCACCATATACTGCTAGGTGTCACTGGTGGATTTTGGGAGCAATTAGAATGATTTAGATGATCGATCATTCTAGCTGTTCGAATCAGAAGAGTTCTGATCCATCGAAAGGAGTTTCGATGATGTCTATGATAGAGATCATGACATATCCCATTACCATACAGAACTGAACCTAACTGGGTCACACAAACAAGGGTTTGAATCTGGTGATCATCAATTGAACTGATCTAGTTCAATTGATCTGAATGAGATTCAATTAGGTTCAAGGAAATCGTGCTAGCACTCGATTGAACCTAACGTTCTTCTTTTACTATCATAAATAAGTTATCCTGACTGAGCCAAAGGAGTTTGTGCTCAATCAGAGGCCTTCATATGGTCTGACTGGAGGTTGTCCAAGTCAGAATAGGTTGTCTTATTTGTAAGACATTACCTGCCATTTTTGGTCACCTGCCATTTCTTGTTCTTTGACTTTGGTCAAAAGTCTACCTTTGACTGGTCAAACGTTGACCATTTACCCTTTGACTTTTGACCACATGTCATGCACCTATTGGAGAGCTGGTGGGGGCCTGTCCCCCTGCCAGAACCTGGCAAGGAGAAGGGCGCACGCCAAGGGTGGCGTGAGCCCAAGTAGGAGGCGCCTAGGAGTCCTTGTTGGACAAGGACTCCACCTCCCTTTTGGATTCCAATCAGAGTTCTACTAAGAATCCAGTTTGACTGGTCTTAGGCACCCTCTAAGGAGGAATCCAGGGGTCTCTATTCCAACCAATCAGATTTAGATCTGATTTCACAAAGGGTTGTGATTGGTTGAGAGGAAGAGGAGTTGGATCACAAGAGGTCTATAAATAAGACCCTGCGCCCAACCCTAATTCTAAGTGAAAGAGATATTTCCCACGCCCCAAGGCTGCCTCTCCCCTCCTTCTCCACACCATAGTCTCTTCTCCCCTTGCTCTCCACGTCCAAAAGTGTTTTGGATTTAGGTTGGTGCGATTCAGATCAAGGAAAGGCGATCAAAAGCAAGAAGGCTGCGCTGCTGCAAAAGGACGACTGCAGATCTTCAAAAGAGTTTTGAAGATCCTCCAGATCAGATCCAGATCTAATTTTTGGAGATGTGATAGAGAAGAAGAGGATCTCCAGATCCAACCCGAGTGGATACCGGTAGAGGCCAGGCGCTTGCGTGGCTAAGATCCAGAACCTTCCGCTGCAATCAGGATCATCTACAGGGTAATAGGATTACCCAAATCAGGTAAATTGAATTTAATTTAATTTATCTTATTTTATTTTATTTATTAAAATAATAAGAATCAGATCTGAAATATATCAAGATCTGATTGAGATCAAGAGAAAATTTTTGAAATATATCTCTTGATCTAATCAGATCTGGACGAACCTGGATCCGGAAAATCAGGATTTCCCTTCAACTGGTATCAGAGCCATGGTTCTAAATTGTTTAGATCTAATTTTAATTTTATTTTAATTAGAAAATAAAATGATTTCAGATGTCACATGAGATGTGATCAGATCTGAAATCAAAAAAATTAAAATTAAATAATTTGGATCTAAGAACATGAAGATATGCATGACTAGTTCTAGAATAGAATAGTTCTATAGAATAGTTTTGCATGTCTTTGATTTAATCTGATTAAATCATATTTTAGATCTTCTTATTTACTATTTTCTGATATTATAAGTGTTATAATAACATCTGATAAATAGCAAATAAAAATTATTTAATTTTAAATATCATATGAGATATGATAGATGCATGACTAGACTAGTTGTAGAATAGTTCTACATAATTGTCTAGATTAGAATTTATTTTGATTAGATCAATTTAAATCTAATTTTTTAGATTATTATGTGATAATTTAGATCTGAAAACATGCATGATTTGATACATGAGATGTATACAAAATATGCCTTGATTAGATCTAAATTTGTATATGAGATATATGATATAGATCTATAACTGTTTTGTAGATTTACATGTTCCTGATTAAGGCGTTCCTCTTGGCCGTCCGGTCATAAGAACGAAGAAGGGTTTGAAGGCCCTCTCTTCCCATTCGATGGGGTGTTCTTATGACGTGTAGGGGTGCTGCGTGTTCGTCCTTAATCAGAAACCCAAAACTTACTTTCTGCAAAACCCTAGATCCTGAAACCCTAGGATTTATTGTGCATATTTTGTTTATGAACCCAACTTAATTAAGAATTAAGTTTATGGAATATCAATTAGGTCTAAAATTGAGAATTTCAGATCTAAGACATATTCATAATACTGGGTTCGGGCTTGGGTAGCTCAATTAGGTCTAAGCGGTTGATCAAATCGAATCAAGAGTTGGTTAGATGGGATCAACAATGCTTAAATTGACCAGCCTAATAGGATTAAGTCTGGGTCAAGATCGAGTCACGATCAAGCAAGACCTAATTAGGCTCAGAGGTTAGAGTCTGGATTGTAGGCTAACCCAATTGGTTCTGACTCAACAATTTGGTGTCTAAGGTAAGTTTGGCACAGACGACCGACTGGTTTTTAATTGGAAGCTACTCGACCTGAATGCGTTCTTGTGCAAGTTAACGGCATATTCCTTCCACCGGTCTCACTTACCTGGCCATATCTGTTGACACAGTTCTGATCTGAGGTGGTCAATAATCCGAGCTAACCCATGCCACTAGGTTAGTCATAATTGTTATGACTAAGCCAAGTCTAGTTTAATGAGACCTGAATCAATTCTCCCTAAGAAAAGATTAAGTCTGAGGTCTTCCACCATTGTAGACGTGCGGGCCCTTCCCGGGTTGATTGTTCTCGGCTGGATACAGTGGCTCAATTGCACCGGAAGACGCAACCATGTCTATTAGGCATTGGATGCTATGGGCTGGAGGATGAGTTGGGCTCAATATTTCGGATACGGTGAGAGACCCAATTAGGAACCCAGTCTATGCAAATGGTGGGTCTGACTTAACTAAGGAGTGGATCAATATTTCGGATACGGTGAGATTCATGAATTAGAGACCAAGTTTGGGTGCACCATGATTAGAGAATCATTGAACAAGAGTTGTTCACTCATTGGCTAACCCATCACCAATAACTGTTAGGTGAGGTGATGAGTCAGTTGGTGAGACCGCACCACCCACTAGAAATCATCAATCGCGGAGATTTTTGCATCTCTACAGAGGGAGTGTAGGGATCCGAGAAAATAGTGGGAGCTAATTTGTTTAAAAATAAAATTTCTAAACAAATTGGTCAAGTCAAAATTATAGTATCTAACTAGAATCTTTGACTCTCTACGGAAAATGTCTGCGTCCAACCCACTGGCACGTATCCTAGACACACATAGACTGACTGGACCCAATTATAAAGATTGGCTCAGGAACTACAAAATTATTTTGGGTTCAGAGAAGTTAACACATGTTTGGACCAGGACCCTCCCACCTTACCAGCTCGTCCATCCACTGAACAGAGAGAGTCTCTGGAAAAATGGATTGACGAAGATAATAAGGCCAGATACTACATGTTGGGCTCGATGTCTGATGAGCTCCAGCGCCAACATGAAGATATCGGGACTGCTCGCCAAATGTTGGCTCACCTGCAGGAGATGTTTGGTGAACAGAGTCGCGCAGCCAAATATCAAGTCACAAAATGACTTTTTAAGGCTAAGATGCGTGATGGGCAGTCAGTCCAAGATCACTGTCTGACAATGATCAAGGACATGGAAGAGCTTGAGAAGCTCGGTGTGAAGTTAGACTTGGACTTGCAGAACGATATTATTCTGCAATCCTTGACTGATGCATATGGGCAATTCATCATGAATTACCACATGCATAAACTTCAAAATTCCTTGGCCGAGTTGATGAATATGCTGGTTACCGCTGAGCTTTCTATGAAAGGTTCTAAAGTCAGTTCTTGCTATGGAACGGACTTCTTC
>QRFJ01003636.1:81148-121804 GCA_006176705.1 Cocos nucifera
ATATGACAGAGACTAGGGTTTGACGAGTTTCACCTTAACCCTAATCTGATCGGGGCTCAAGATAGAAGAACTTAATCACACAGGTAGCTGCACCAAGAGGTTCGCATTCAGCTCTGATGGGTTGCCACCATATACTGCTAGGTGTCACTGGTGGATTTTGGGAGCAATTAGAATGATTTAGATGATCGATCATTCTAGCTGTTCGAATCAGAAGAGTTCTGATCCATCGAAAGGAGTTTCGATGATGTCGATGATAGAGATCATGACATATCCCATTACCATACAGAACTGAACCTAACTGGGTCACACAAACAAGGGTTTGAATCTGGTGATCATCAATTGAACTGATCTAGTTCAATTGATCTGAATGAGATTCAATTAGGTTCAAGGAAATCGTGCTAGCACTCGATTGAACCTAACGTTCTTCTTTTACTATCATAAATAAGTTGTCCTGACTGAGCCAAAGGAGTTTGTGCTCAATCAGAGGCCTTCATATGGTCTGACTGGAGGTTGTCCAAGTCAGAAATAGGTTGTCTTATTTTGTAAGACATTACCTGCCATTTTTGGTCACCTGCCATTTCTTGTTCTTTGACTTTGGTCAAAAGTCTACCTTTGACTGGTCAAACGTTGACCATTGACACTTTGACTTTTGACCACATGTCATGCACCTATTGGAGAGCTGGTGGGGGCCTGTCCCCCTGCCAGAACCTGGCAAGGAGAAGGGCGCACGCCAAGGGTGGCGTGTGCCCAAGTTAGGAGGCGCCTAGGAGTCCTTGTTGGACAAGGACTCCATCTCCTTTTTGGATTCCAATTAGAGTTCTCTAAGAACCAACTTTGACTGGTCTTAGGCACCCTCTAAGGAGGAATCCAGGGGACTCTATTCCCACCAATCAGATTTAGATCTGATTTCACAAAGGGTTGTGATTGGTTGGGAAGAAGAGGAGTTGGATCACAGTTAGTCTATAAATAAGACCCTGCGCCCAACTCAATTAATGAAATGAATCAATTCCCATGCCCCAAGGCTGCCTCTCCCCTCCTTCTCCATGCCATAGTCTCTTCTCCCCTTGCTCTCCACGTCCAAAAGGAGTTTTGGACCTTGGTTGGTGCGATTCAGATCAAAGAAAGGCGATCAAAAGCAAGAAGGCTGCGCTGCTGCAAAGGACGACTGCTGATCTTCAAAAGAGTTTTGAAGATCCTCCAGATCAGATCCAGATCTAATTTTTGGAGATGTGATAGAGAAGAAGAGGATCTCCAGATCCAACCCGAGTGGATACTCGGTAGAGGCCAGGCGCTTGCGTGGCTAGATCCAGAACCTTCCGCTGCAATCAGGATCATCAACAGGGTAATAGGATTACCCAAATCAGGTAAATTAAATTTGATTTAATTTATCTTATTTTATTTTATTTATTAAAATAATAAGAATTCAGATCTGAAATATATCAAGATCTGATTAGATCAAGAGAAAAATTTTTGAAATATATCTCTTGATCTGATCAGATCTGAACGAACCTGGACCGGGAAAATCAGGATTTTCCCTTCAACTGGTATCAGAGCCATGGTTCTAAAATTATTTAGATCTGATTTTAAATTTATTTTAATTAGAAAATAAAGTGATTTTCAGATGTCACATGAGATGTGATCAGATCTGAAATCAGAAAAAATTAAAATTAAATGATTTGGATCTAAGATTAGAAGATATGCATGACTAGTTCTAGAATAGAATAGTTCTATAGAATAGTCTTGCATGTTTTGATTTAATCTGATTAAATCATATTTTAGATCTATTTATTTACTATTTTTTGATATTATAAGTGTTATAATAACATCTAAAAAATAGCAAATAAAAATTATTTAATTTTAAATATCATATGAGATATGATTGATGCATGTCTAGACTAGTTGTAGAATAGTTCTACATAATTGTCTAGATTAGAATTTATTTTGATTAGATCAATTTAAATCTAATTTTTTAGATTATTATGAGATAATTTAGATCTGAAAATATGCATGATTTGATACATGAGATGTATGCAAAATATGCCATGATTAGATCTAATTTGTATATGAGATATATGATATAGATCTAATAACTGTTTTGTAGTATTTACATGTTCCTGATTAAGGCGTTCCTCTTGGCCGTCCGGTCATAAGAACGAAGAAGGGTTTAAAGGCCCTCTCTTCCCATTCGATGGGGTGTTCTTATGATGTGTAGGGGTGCTGCGTGTTCGTCCTTAATCAGAAACCCAAAACTTACTTTCTGCAAAACCCTAGATCCTGAAACCCTAGGATTTATTGTGCATATTTTGTTTATGAACCCTACTTAATTAAGAATTAAGTTTATGGAATATTAATTAGGTCTAAAATTGAGAATTTCAGATCTAAGACATATTCATAATACTGGGTTCGGGCTTGGGTAGCTCAATTAGGTCTAAGCGGTTGATCAAACCGAATCAAGAGTTGGTTAGATGGGATCAACAATGCTTAAATTGACCAGCCTAATAGGATTAAGTCTGGGTCAAGATCGAGTCACGATCAAGCAAGACCTAATTAGGCTCAGAGGTTAGAGTCTGGATTGTAGGCTAACCCAATTGGTTCTGACTCAACAATTTGGTGTCTAAGGTAAGTTTGGCACAGACGACCGACTGGTTTTTAATTGGAAGCTACTCGACCTGAATGCGTTCTTGTACGAGTTAATGGCATATTCCTTCCACCGGTCTCACTTACCTGGCCATATCTGTTGACACAGTTCTGATCTGAGGTGGTCAATAATCCGAGCTAACCCATGCCACTAGGTTAGTCATAATTGTTATGACTAAGCCAAGTCTAGTTTAATGAGACCTGAATCAATTCTCCCTAAGAAAAGATTAAGTCTGAGGTCTTCCACCATTGTAGATGTGCGGGCCCTTCCCGGGGGTTGATTGTTCTCGGCTGGATACAGTGGCTCAGTTGCACCGGGAAGATGCAACCATGTCTATTAGGCATTGGATGCTATGGGCTGGAGGATGAGTTGGGCTCAATATTTCGGATACGGTGAGAGACTCAATTAGGAACCCAGTCTATGCAAATGGTGGGTCTGACTTAACTAAGGAGTGGATCAATATTTCGGATACGGTGAGATTCATGAATTAGAGACCAAGTTTGGGTGCACCATGATTAGAGAATCATTGAACAAGAGTTGTTCACTCATTGGCTAACCCATCACCAATAACTGTTAGGTGAGGTGATGAGTCAGTTGGTGAGACCGCACCACCCACTAGAAATCATTAATCGTGGAGATTTTTCGCATCTCTACAGAGGGAGTGTAGGGATCCGAGAAAATAGTGGGAGCTAATTTGTTTAAAAATAAAATCCCTAAACAAATTGGTCAAGTCAAAATTACAGTATCTAACTAGAATCTTTGACTCTCTACAGGAAAATGTCTGCGTCCAACCCATTGGCACGTATCCTAGACACACATAGACTGACTGGACCCAATTATAAAGATTGGCTCAGGAACTACAAAATTATTTTGGGTTCAGAGAAGTTAACCACATGTTTTGGACCAGGACCCTCCCACCTTACCAGCCTCGTCCATCCACTGAACAGAGAGCGTCTCTGGAAAAATGGATTGACGAAGATAATAAGGCCAGATATTACATGTTGGGCTCGATGTCTGATGAGCTCCAGCGCCAACATGAAGATATCGGGACTGCTCGCCAAATGTTGGCTCACCTGCAGGAGATGTTTGGTGAACAGAGTCGCGCAGCCAAATATCAAGTCACGAAATGACTTTTTAAGGCTAAGATGCGTGATGGGCAGTCAGTCCAAGATCACTGTCTGACAATGATCAAGGACATGGAAGAGCTTGAGAAGCTCGGTGTGAAGTTGGACTTGGATCTGCAGAACGATATTATTCTGCAATCCTTGACTGATGCATATGGGCAATTCATCATGAATTACCACATGCATAAACTTCAAAATTCCTTGGCCGAAGTTAATGAATATGCTGGTTACCGCTGAGCTTTCTATGAAAGGTTCTAAAGGCTCAGTTCTTGCTATGGAACGGACTTCTTCCAAAAGAAAGTCTTATGGAAAGAAAAAGAAGTCTGTGAAAAAGCAAAAGGTGGAAGGATCAAAGAAGAAGAAGGCAGAACCGAAGAAGAAGGTCGATGGCAAAGGAAAGTGTTTCCATTGCAACAGCGACGGCCATTGGAAGCGGAACTGCCCTACTTACCTGGCCACCCTGAAGAACAAGAAGGAAGGTCCTTCTGGAGGTATGCTCGTTATTGAGTCTAACCTTACGGTTTCTTCTGCATCCAGTTGGGTGCTTGACTCTGGTTCTAGTGCTCATCTGTGCACTTCTATGCAGGGTCTTGAGGATAGCAGGAGGCTGAGGGATGGAGACATGATCCTACGCATCGGTAATGGAGCAAGAGTTGCTGCAGTAGCCGTGGGAACATACCCTCTTGCGATTACCATCTGGTTTAGACTTAGTTTTAAAAGACTGTTATTATGTGCCTGCAGCTAGCAGGAATTTGATTTCTGTTTCATGCTTAGCACAAGAAGGTTATGTGATCACCTTCTTTAAGGACCATTGTAACATTCTTTATGAAAGAAATAAAATTGCAAATGGTTTCCTTATTAATGGTCTTTATCAGTTACATATTGATGTACCTATTTTAACTATCGAGCAAAACGTGAATGCCAAACGACCTAGGGATAGTCCAAACGACAGATATCTATGGCACCTGAGATTAGGTCATATAGCAGAAGATAGGATTAACAAATTGGAGAAAAATGGGCTATTGAGTCCATTGACTTTTGAGTCATATCCAACTTGTGAATCTTGTCTTCAAGGCAAAATGACTAAACTCCCTTTTGTTGGACATGGGGAGAGGGCCACAGATCTCCTTGCCCTAGTACATACTGATGTGTGCGGCCCATTTCGATGTGCCGGCTAGAGGCAATTTTGTCTACTTCATTACCTTTACCGATGATCTGTCTAGGTATGGGTATGTGTATCTTATGAGACACAAGTCTGAAGCCTTTTGAAAAGTTCAAAGAATTCAGACATGAAGTAGAAAAACAAACTGGAAAACCCATTAAGGTTCTTCGATCAGATCGAGGAGGTGAATACCTTAGCCGGGAATTCCTAGACTATCTTAAGGAAAATGGCATAGTCTCTCAATGGACTCCACCAGGAACACCTCAACTCAACGGGGTTTCAGAACGGAGAAATCGGACTCTATTGGATATGGTTCGATCCATGATGAGCTTCACAGACCTCCCTGATTTTCTTTGGGGACATTCATTATTAACTTCAATTCTATTTACTGAATAGGGTTCCCTCTAAAACCGTTCCTACCACACCGTATGAGATATGGCACGGTAAGAAACCAAGTCTGAGTCATCTCAGAATTTGGGGTTGTCCGGCTCATGTCAAAAGACAACAAGCGGACAAGTTAGAGTTTAGGTCCTTTAGAGCTCGATTCATAGGATATCCTAAAGAGTCATTAGGATACTATTTCTACATTCCAGAAGACCACAATGTGATTGTGAGTCGACATGCCATATTTCTTGAAAAATAGTTTATTCAAGATAGTGGCATTGGAAAGCAGATTAAGCTTGATGAGAAAGTCTCACAAGCAGAACGAGCTAAGGACCAAGTGGAACCAAATCAGGTTGAGCCAATAAGAACACTACCTCCTCCACCTCGTAGATCGGAAAGAGTTTCCCGTCCCCCTGAAAGATACTTAGGTATTATTTCAGAGGACGTAGAGGAAATGTTCCTCATAGGTAATGGTGCTCATGGTGATGATCCCAAAACCTACAACGAGGCGATATCAGATATCGACTCCGAGAAATGGCTTGAGGCAATGAAGTCAGAAGATTCGACTCGATGCACTCAAACCAAGTCTGGACCTTGGTAGATCCACCAGAAGGTATAGTACCTATTGGGTGTAAATGGATCTTCAAGAGAAAGATTGGTGCAGATGGGAATGTGGAGACATTCAAGGCTAGACTGGTGGCAAAAGGTTATAGTCAACGCGAAGGCATTGACTATCAGGATACCTTTTCCCCGGTAGCTATGCTAAAATCCATCCGCACATTGCTTGCCTGTTGCAGCCTATTTCGATTATGAAATATGGCAAATGGACGTGAAAACGGCATTCCTAAATGGATATCTTGAGGAAGATATCTATATGGAACAGCCGCTAGGTTTCACATCCAGTGATACTGATCACAAGGTTTGCAAGCTGCAAAGGTCCATATATGGACTTAAGCAAGCATCTCGGAGCTGGAACACTCGTTTCAATGATGTGATCAAAAAGTTTGGTTTCATCAAAAATGAAGAGGAACCATGTGTTTTCAAAAGGGTCAGTGGGAGCGCTGTTGTCTTCCTCGTATTGTACGTGGATGACATCCTCCTTATTGGGAATGATATTCCCATGTTGACATCAGTCAAGATGTGGTTGTCCAAGGAATTCTCCATGAAAGACCTAGGTGAAGCATCCTTTATTCTAGGAATTAAGGTCTATAGGGATAGACCGAATAGGATGCTAGGACTTTCACAGAAGATGTACATAGAGGAAGTACTAAAGAGGTTTAGTATGGAAAACTCTAAGAGGGGATTAATACCCTTCAGACATGGTATTCATCTTTCCAAGAAGATGTGCCCCAGCACACCTGAGGAAATAGAACGCATGAGCAAGATCCCTTATGCTTCTGCAATAGGGAGCCTCATGTATGCCATGCTATGTACACGACCTGATATAGCCCATGCTGTGAGTGTCACAAGCAGATATCAGTCAAATCCAGGTGAAGAACACTGGACTTCTGTGAAATGTATCCTTAAGTACTTGAGAAGAACTAAGGATATGATGTTGGTCTTTGGTAACGGAGAACTCCAAGTTCAGGGATACACAGACTCGGACTTCATGTCCGATATAGATGATCGAAAGTCGACATCTGGAAGTCTGTTTGTGTGCAATGGTGGAGCTGTCAGCTGGAAGAGTTCCAAGCAAACTGTGATAGCAGATTCCACCATGGAAGCAGAATATATAGCTGCATCAGAGGCTGCAAAGGAAGCATTCTGGTACAAGAAGTTTGCTGCAGAAATTGGAGTAATGCCATCAGATGCCATTCCTCTTTACTGCGACAACAATGGCGCCATAGCCCTTGCTAAGGAGCCGAGGTCTCACCAGAAGTCCAAGCACATTGAGCGGCGATATCATCTCATCCGCGATTACCTTGAGAAAGGTTACGTTGAGGTCAAGAGAGTCAACTCCGCAGATAATGTGGCAGACCCACTTACAAAGCCGTTGGGCCAGCAGAAGATCGAAGCCCACCTTGAGAAGATGGGACTTAGACTTGTAGCCAATTGGCTTTAGGACAAGTGGGAGATTGTTAGATATATGTGCCCTAGAAGCCAGAATTGGCTGACACTTGTAATACACTTCTAGGGGCAAAATTATAATTTTGACTATAATTAATAAAATGGGTTATTTTCTATCACATATGTGTATTTAGTGTCTGTGATACATCCTTTGAGTTAATGGTAATGATAATTCATATTTTCAAGAGTTGAAAATTTAAGACATGAATAATCATTATTAACTCATAAACAGCTCCCGACCATAGGATCATCACGAGGATGGTGATTGATCCGGAAGGTTGGTGTACGATCGCTTCTCTTTAGTAGATGAGTCTTGAGTCTACGGTGTGGAGACACCGGAGCGAGAGTACAGGTACTCGTTAGAGAACGAGGGCACTGAGCGTGACCACCTCGAGTAGTCATTAGGAAGTCTACCTTCTCGTCAATGACTGACTCGATGCTGCAGTAGTGTGTCTGGTTCTTTGACCTGAGATGCATCGGCAGTTCACCTTGAGGGTGTTATAGTTTGACTACACCATTACTCGGTCTCCTAGCCATATGGAACCCTGAGGTGTATGTTGGCTATAGCATGTTCATTGTAGGAACTGGATTGCATCAAGATGGGAATCTATCTACCTCGGTGGTAGAGGAGTAGCCCTATGATGATCATGAGAATCAAGTCCAGAAATCCATGGCCATGGTAGAGTGAAATAATAGAAAGAGTTTCTATTTAGATTTTCACATTGGACTCGAATCGAATGATTACATCATATGACAGAGACTAGGGTTTGACGAGTTCACCTTAACCCTAATCTGATCGGGGCTCAAGATAGAAGAACTTAATCACACAGGTAGCTGCACCAAGAGGTTCGCATTCAGCTCTGATGGGTTGCCACCATATACTGCTAGGTGTCACTGGTGGATTTTGGGAGCAATTAGAATGATTTAGATGATCGATCATTCTAGCTGTTCGAATCAGAAGAGTTCTGATCCATCGAAAGGAGTTTCGATGATGTCTGATAGAGATCATGACATATCCCATTACCATACAGAACTGAACCTAACTGGGTCACACAAACAAGGGTTTGAATCTGGTGATCATCAATTGAACTGATCTAGTTCAATTGATCTGAATGAGATTCAATTAGGTTCAAGGAAATCGTGCTAGCACTCGATTGAACCTAACGTTCTTCTTTTACTATCATAAATAAGTTGTCCTGACTGAGCCAAAGGAGTTTGTGCTCAATCAGAGGCCTTCATATGGTCTGACTGGAGGTTGTCCAAGTCAGAATAGGTTGTCTTATTTGTAAGACATTACCTGCCATTTTTGGTCACCTGCCATTTCTTGTTCTTTGACTTTGGTCAAAAGTCTACCTTTGACTGGTCAAACGTTGACCATTGACCCTTTGACTTTTGACCACATGTCATGCACCTATTGGAGAGCTGGTGGGGGCCTGTCCCCCTGCCAGAACCTGGCAAGGAGAAGGGCGCACGCCAAGGGTGGCGTGAGCCCAAGTAGGAGGCGCCTAGGAGTCCTTGTTGGACAAGGACTCCACCTCCCTTTTGGATTCCAATCAGAGTTCTACTAAGAATCCAGTTTGACTGGTCTTAGGCACCCTCTAAGGAGGAATCCAGGGGTCTCTATTCCAACCAATCAGATTTAGATCTGATTTCACAAAGGGTTGTGATTGGTTGAGAGGAAGAGGAGTTGGATCACAAGAGGTCTATAAATAAGACCCTGCGCCCAACCCTAATTCTAAGTGAAAGAGAGATTTCCCACGCCCCAAGGCTGCCTCTCCCCTCCTTCTCCATGCCATAGTCTCTTCTCCCCTTGCTCTCCACGTCCAAAAGTGTTTTGGATTTAGGTTGGTGCGATTCAGATCAAGGAAAGGCGATCAAAAGCAAGAAGGCTGCGCTGCTGCAAAAGGACGACTGCAGATCTTCAAAAGAGTTTTGAAGATCCTCCAGATCAGATCCAGATCTGATTTTTGGAGGTATGATAGAGAAGAAGAGGATCTCCAGATCCAACCCAAGTGGATACTGGTAGAGGCCAGGCGCTTGCGTGGCTAAGATCCAGAACCTTCCGCTGCAATCAGGATCATCTATAGGGTAATAGGATTACCCAAATCAGGTAAATTGAATTTGATTTAATTTATCTTGTTTTATTTTATTTATTAAAATAATAAGAATCAGATCTGAAATATATCAAGATCTGATTGAGATCAAGAGAAAATTTTTGAAATATATCTCTTGATCTAATCAGATCTGGACGAACCTAGACCAGAAAATCAGGATTTTCCTTCAGATAGGACTCTATTGCCCAGTAACCCATTCAATTTGGACTCAGATATTTTTAGAGGATTAATTAGCAATTTAATTATTGATTAGCTCAATTTGATTGAGCGATGAGAATTCGATCAAGTTCGATTGAATTTGATTCTATTGGATTTGACCTGATCAGGTCATGAGATGACCTAATCGCTATAGGAGTTTTGACCCTGATTTGATTAGGACCTAGATCTAATTAATTTTTAATTTGATTAAAATTTTATTGAATTAGGTTAAGCCTAATTTGATTGGGTTTAATCTGGTTTAATTGGATCTAGATTAATTGGTTTGATTGAAATCAATTAGGACCAAGTCAAATTAAGTTTGAATTCAAATTCTCCCATGCGCCCACTATTTTTGACTTTTTCACTCTCCCTTTTGTTTGTTGAACATTTTTTGGAGAAATAAAAATGTGCATGTAGAAGGAGAGTCCTTCTACATGTTAAACATGTAGGAGGGGATGTTGGATAAGGATAAGAGGCTCATTTGATTTTTGAAATCAAGTGAGTGGTTAAAACCTCTCAACCACTCGATCCTTATCATTTTTCATACAGTTTTCCCATGGTATTCATGCTAATAAATTATGAAATTTTTTTTTCTTGTATCAGAAGGGGTTAGCATTATGTGATAAAAATTTTAGAGTGTTTGGGCATTAGTTCTAGGCAAAAAAAATCTTAGAGTGATGGTGAATAGGATCCTGCAACACTTTTCTTTTCTTTTATACCTCTTTTCTATTGTGACTTTTACCTTTAAGGATATCTTATTTTTAGATATGATCTAAATAGAGATTATAGATCTAAAAGTTATCTTTCTATAAAACTTATTTTATAGAAAAACTCCATACAGAGAGAGTGTGATAGGATTTTAGAGTGCCAGGATTTTTGGGCCGAGTGAAATCCTAAATTTGGGAATCTGGGTTCGGGTGGAGAGATCGAGTGCTGTGAGCATCAGATCACCACCAAATTTGAAACACATCTTCATCATCCTCTGATATTTATGTTCAAATTTTTTAGAATATCTAAGAAATCAAAAAGTATACGATCGATCGGATCAATCGTAATCTATCATCGAAGGCTCCGGTGAGGAGCTAGCACTCCAGTGGGGCTGATCGAGACCAGGAGCTCCGTGTGGACCAACCATAGAGGCCAGACATGTGTGCGGCTATGATGTGATATCAGAGCATTATTCGATGAACTTAGATTATAGTGATCGACTATCCACGAAAAGATATTATGTTCTAAACACGTAGATGTAGTAAATAGTTTATTACATAGTTTTATTTTCAGATCTATTGATGTATGCATGCATATTATGTTTAGATCCTAATGTATAGGGTTAAATAATTTAATATGATTATTAGATAATTAATTAGATTAATTATTTTTACTACATCATTGCTATTTTTGAAATATTTTTCGAAAGTAGCATAGCAAATCCAGCACTATTTTCTTCAATTGGTATCAGAGCAAGGTTCTTTAAACATAATATGCTTACATATTTAGATTAATAATTTAGATTTAATCTAAATATTAATTTAATAATTAGAATAATTAAATCTAAAAAATTAAAATTCAGATCGCATGGATTACAGATTGTCCTACTGTAGGGTTTACCCCCTATAGTGAAAAGATTGTCCTGGAACGTTGCTGATCTATATCGTTAATCATGAAATTACTAGATTTGATCTAATATTTCTATGATTTAATTATATTAGGCTTTAATCTAATTTATGATCATAAATATATAATTAAATAAAGTTTGATTCATGATTTCATGATTATGTAGTGTACATAGTTTCAGATTAAACCCTACAACTAGTGTTGTTTGTAAATTGAGATGATTTAATTTTGAAATGAGTCGACTCAATTGGTGAACAATGCTAAGTTATAAAGAACTTTTTAAAATTAAAAAAAATATTTTCAAAATACCGAACCCTAACCCTCAACCCATAAACTTAATTAAAAATTAAGTATAATGATTTAGTGTCTAGAATTATGAATTAAGACTCTAAGTCATTAATCATAAACTTGTGGATTATTAGGTTACCTGAATTAGGTCCATAAATTGGGTTAGACCTAAGGTTTGTTAAAAGATGGACTAATTTAGAGTAATTGATCAAATCTAATTAAATGTTAATTTAGATTAGGTCAAGAACTCTATAGACTCAATTACAATGGTTGTAGTTGGTCAAGTCCATGCCTTTAACAAGAACTAAATGGACTTGATTCAAGGCTACGTGGTCGAATCCAAAATTACCAGGTTGGTCAAATTAAAACTAATAAACCGAATGATGTCTAAGGTAAGTTTGGTAGTTTGACCAGTAGTTTTTAATTGAGAGCTACTCACACTGATTCGATCTTTGATGAGTTAATAGCATATCCCTTCCACTGATCTTGCTTACCTGACCATCCTGGTGAGTTAGATTTTTATTAGATTACTTGATGATTCGGGCTCACCCATGTCTATTAGGTAAATCAATCTGACTAATTTAGGTGCTCCTAATGCCAACTTAGATTAGATTCTTTTCTGACTTGGTGAAGTCAGTGGGAGGATCGAAATTGGCTCGCTGAATTTTTTTAAATTAGTTAACTAAATCTTCTAAAATTATTAGATCCTTAAAAATAAAATAGTTATATAGATAACTAAATCATAGCCTCCCATTAAGTTGAGTGATAATGGGTTTATTAGTATAATGATCATTGGAGGCCCAAAGGCTTGATGATTATTGACTAATAAAATTATCATTCATAAAATGATAATTTGGTTAAGTCTTTCTGATGGTGGTTTGGTTGGCCGACCAAAGTTGGGCCTAATCATTTATTGGTTAGATAAGACCAAATGTGGTCATGTTAATGGTTGGACTTAACTGAACCTTTTTTTAGTGGAGCCCAAAGCCTACTGATTAGGTCTAAGGGGCAAAATCAATGTTACCAGAAGTTGTTTAGAGAAATAAATGATTTTGAATCTACCCATAGGTGCACATGGGTTGACCAACCAAAGTTGGGCTCATGTGTAGTCTATGTGGATTCTAGTACCCATTAAGGAATTAGTGTAATTTCTCAAATTGGAGGTAGAGGCTATCAATTCATATAAAATAGTGTTAGGACCTTTAGAATGAAGTCTAAGTCTTTAGGATTAATACTTTATATACTAATTAGGTTTGATTTTTCTTTTTGTGTGGACATGGCCACTAACCTATCGCTCCGGTCATTGTTAGTCCATGACAAATTAATGGGACCCAACTATGATAGCTGGTATCGTAAGTTGAAAATCATCCTGGAGCATGAGTGGATCCTTTATGTGGAAACGGATCAAGCACCTGAGGAGCCATCCCTGAATGCTAGGGGAGCGGTCCGAGACACTTATCTGAAGTGGCTCAATGACTGCATCATCATTCGATGTATAATGTTGGTGGCAATGAATGACGAGTTCAACCACAGGTTTGAAAATGCCCAGCCATAGGAGATGCTTCAAATATTGAAAATGCCCAGCCATAGGAGATGCTTCAAATGTATAATGCGTGTGCCTAAGTTGGAGGCGCCTAGGAGTCCTTGTTGGACAAGGACTCCATCTCCTTTTTGGATTCCAATTAGAGTTCTTCTAAGAACCAACTTTGACTGATCTTAGGCATCTTCTAAGGAGGAATCCAGGGGACTCTATTCCCATCAATCAGATTTAGATCTGATTTTACAAAGGGTTGTGATAGGTTGGGAAGAAGAGGAGTTGGAACACTCATTTCAATGATGTGATCAAAAAGTTTGGTTTCATCAAAAATGAAGAGGAACCATGTATTTTCAAAAGGGTCAGTGGGAGCACTGTTGTCTTCCTCGTATTGTACGTAGATGACATCCTCCTTATTGGGAATGATATTCCCATGTTGACATCAGTCAAGATGTGGTTGTCCAAGGAATTCTCCATGAAAGACCTAAGTGAAGCATCCTTTATTCTAGGAATTAAGGTCTATAGGGATAGACCGAATAGGATGCTAGGACTTTCACAGAAGATGTACATAGAGGAAGTACTAAAGAGGTTTAGTATGGAAAACTCTAAGAGGGGATTAATACCCTTCAGACATGGTATTCATCTTTCCAAGAAGATGTGCCCCAGCACACCTGAGGAAATAGAATGCATGAGCAAGATCCCTTATGCTTCTAGCAATAGGGAGCCTCATGTATGCCATGCTATGTACACGACCTGATATAGCCCATGCTGTGAGTGTCACAAGCAGATATCAGTCAAATCCAGGTGAAGAACACTGGACTTCTGTGAAATGTATCCTTAAGTACTTGAGAAGAACTAAGGATATGATGTTGGTCTTTGGTAATGGAGAACTCCAAGTCCAGGGATACACAGACTCGGATTTCATGTTCGATATAGATGATCGAAAGTCGACATCTGGGAGTCTGTTTGTGTGCAATGGTGGAGCTGTCAGCTGGAAGAGTTCCAAGCAAACGGTGATAGCAGATTCCACCATGGAAGCAGAATATATCGCTGCATCAGAGGCTGCGAAGGAAGCATTCTGGTACAAGAAGTTTGCTACAGAAATCGGAGTAATGCCATCAGATGCCATTCCTCTATACTGCGACAACAATGGCGCCATAGCCCTTGCTAAGGAGCCAAGGTCTCACCAAAAATCCAAGCATATTGAGCGGCGATACCACCTCATCCGCGATTACCTCGAGAAGGGTTACGTCGAGGTCAAGAGAGTCGACTCCGCAGATAATGTGGCAGACCCACTTACAAAGCCGTTGGGCCAGCAGAAGATCGAAGCCCACCTTGAGAAGATGGGACTTAGACTTGTAGCCAATTGGCTTTAGGACAAGTGGGAGATTGTTAGATATATGTGCCCTAGAAGCCAGAATTGGCTGACACTTGTAATACACTTCTAGGGGCAAAATTATAATTTTGACTAAAATCAATAAAATGGGTTATTTTCTATCACATATGTGTATTTAGTGTCTGTGATACATCCTTTGAGTTAATGGTAATGATAATTCATATTTTCAAGAGTTGAAAATTTAAGACATGAATAATCATTATTAACTCATAAAATGCTCCCGACCATAGGATCATCACGAGGATGGTGATTGATCCGGAAGGTTGGTGTACAATCGCTTCTCTTTAGTAGATGAGTCTTGAGTCTACGGTGTGGAGACACCGGAGCGAGAGTACAGGTACTCGTTAGAGAACGAGGGCACTGAGCGTGACCACCTCGAGTAGTCATTAGGGAGTCTACCTTCTCGTCAATGACTGACTCGATGCTGCAGTAGTGTGTCTGGTTCTTTGACCTGAGGTGCATCGGCAGTTCACCTTGAGGGTGTTATAGTTTGACTACACCATTACTCGGTCTCCTAGCCATATGGAACCCTGAGGTGTATGTTGGCTATAGCATGTTCATTGTAGGAACTGGATTGGCATCAAGATGGAATCTATCTACCTCGGTGGTAGAGGAGCAGCCCTATGATAATCATGAGAATCAAGTCCAGAAGCCCATGGCCATGGCAGAGTGAAATAATAGAAAGAGTTTCTATTTAGATTTTCACATTGGACTCGAATCGAATGATTACATCATATGACAGAGACTAGGGTTTGACGAGTTTCACCTTAACCCTAATCTGATCGGGGCTCAAGATAGAAGAACTTAATCACACAGGTAGCTGCACCAAGAGGTTCGCATTCAGCTCTGATGGGTTGCCACCATATACTGCTAGGTGTCACTGGTGGATTTTGGGAGCAATTAGAATGATTTAGATGATCGATCATTCTAGCTGTTCGAATCAGAAGAGTTCTGATCCATCGAAAGGAGTTTCGATGATGTCGATGATAGAGATCATGACATATCCCATTACCATATAGAACTGAACCTAACTGGGTCACACAAACAAGGGTTTGAATCTGGTGATCATCAATTGAACTGATCTAGTTCAATTGATCTGAATGAGATTCAATTAGGTTCAAGGAAATCGTGCTAGCACTCGATTGAACCTAACGTTCTTCTTTTGCTATCATAAATAAGTTGTCCTGTCTGAGCCAAAGGAGTTTGTGCTCAATCAGAGGCCTTCATATGGTCTGACTGGAGGTTGTCCAAGTCAGAAAAGGTTGTCTTATTTTGTAAGACATTACCTGCCATTTTTGGTCACCTGCCATTTCTTGTTCTTTGACTTTGGTCAAAAGTCTACCTTTGACTGGTCAAATGTTGACCATTGACACTTTGACTTTTGACCACATGTCATGCACCTATTGGAGAGCTGGTGGGGGCCTGTCCCCCTGCCAGAACCTGGCAAGGAGGAGGGCGCACGCCACCCTAGGCGTGTGCCCAAGTTGGAGGCGCCTAGGAGTCCTTGTTGGACAAGGACTCCATCTCCTTTTTGGATTCCAATTAGAGTTCTTCTAAGAACCAACTTTGACTGGTCTTAGGCACCCTCTAAGGAGGAATCCAGGGGACTCTATTCCCACCAATCAGATTTAGATCTGATTTCACAAAGGGTTGTGATTGGTTGGGAAGAAGAGGAGTTGGATCACAGCTTAGTCTATAAATAAGACCCTGTACGCCCAACTCAGATTAGATATATGATTGAGATCATAGTTTCCCATGCCCCAAGGCTGCCTCTCCCCTCCCTCCTCCATGCCAAACCACCTTCTCCCCTCTCCTCTCCACGTCCAAAAGGAGTTTTGGACCTTGGTTGGTGCGATCCAGATCAAAGAAAGGCGATCAAAAGCAAGAAGGCTGCGCTGCTGCAAAGGACGACTGCTGATCTTCAAAAGGAGTTTTGAAGATCCTCCAGATCAGATCCAGATCTGATTTTTGAAGGCATGATAGAGAAGAAAAGGATCTTCAGATCCAACCTGAGTGGATACCGGTAGAGGCCAGGCGCTTACGTGGCTAAGATCCAGAACCTTTCGCTGCAAACAGGATCATCAACAGGGTAATAGGATTACCCAGATCAGGTAAATTAAATTTGATTTAATTTATCTTTTAATTTTATTTTATTAAAATAATAAGAATTAGATCTGAAACATATCAAGATCTGATTGGGATTAAGAAAAAATTTTTTGAAATATCTCTTGATCTGATCAGATCTGAACGAACCTGGACCGAAAAATCAGGATTTCCCTTCAGTGATAACTCTGGAGCCATTGCTCAGGCGAAGAAACCAAAGGCACACCAGCGGATGAAGCATATTCTGCGACACTGCCATCTTGTCTAAGAGATTGTGGATCAAGGTGACGTCGACCTTCAAAAAATCGATGGAAAGGAGAACCTGGCCGACCCATTCATTAAAGCTATTGCGGTGAAGGAGTTCGACGATTTTAAGTCGAAGATAGGTATTAGATACTGCACCGATTGACTTTAGTCTAAGTGGAAGATTATTGGAAATATGTCCCAAAGTCAATCATCAGTCTGTTGACGGTTGGGCTATATATTTATAATTATATATGAATTATAAATTAATAAAAAGTTATTTTGATATTTTTCATCATAAATTTTATTGTCTTCTAATGAACTCCTGTATTATAATGAAGTTCTTAGGACTATCTAGATTTGGCAAAGAAGGATTTATCATTTAGTCCTTAAATAGTTCACGACCAAATGATATGTTGTTACTTAGGACGATAACATTTATCAAATATATATCATTATGTGCCATATAGATTGGTTGTCCTCATAACCAAGGAGTGTTGAGACACTGATATGATATGCAAGTGAGATGTATGGGTATATCTACACTGAACATGACCAACTCCAGAGCTTTTCTCCTATCAAGATTAGCTTCGATGGAATATGGGTATAAATGTCTCTCTGATCTGAGATCACCACAATGACTTTCAAGCAACTCACTGTGTTTTGGTGCTGGACTATCTGAATTTCTAATTCAGTGATGGAAGGTTTCTAGGCACAGTCAAGTACTTATGGAGTTGGTGCGTGTATCAAGATGGGATTGACCACTCCTGATTTCAGGAGTTGTGTTCAATTGTGTTTCAATTTAGCAAAACTTTGGCCAGGGTACTCTTAGTGAGGAGTCACGAGACTAATTACTTTGAGATACGACATGGATGTATTTTCTAGGGTTGATAGTCTAACCCTGAGTCATTTATTACACAAAGGTCATAGGGATGAATTATACGGTAACCACATTCGTGTAGGTTCTGAATGTTACGATTGTGATTATTTGACCTATCTGAACATCAAATACCATTGCTATATGGTCACTTTGATTAGTATAGAAATTGATTTCTATGCTACTGGCTTAGGTTCGGACCTGTGGGGTCACACACGTTAGGAGTTCCTACCTGATCTGATGGCTGATCTACAGTCCTATTGGTCTGAAACTCTATGGTCAAGAGTCCCACTAGACTGAAACTCTATGACCAAGAGTTTCACTGGATTGGGACTCTGAGTCCTACTTGTCTGGGACTCTCTGATCATGAGTCTTGATAATCTAGGATACTGTGGTTAAGAGTCCCACTGGATTGGGACTCTGTGATCAAGAGTCCTACTGGACTAGAACTCTAAGTCCTACTCATGTGAGACTCTCTGATCAAGAGTTCCACTAGTCTGAAACTCTATGATCATGAGTTTGATTTGTTTGGGACACTGGGTTCAAGAGTTCCACTGATTTAGGGCTCTTCAAGAGTCTCATGTTGATAGAACTCTGTTGTCCAGTAACCCATTTGATTTGGACTCAGATATTTTTAGAAGATTAATTAGCAATTTGATTATTGATTAGCTCAATTTAATTGAATGATGAGGATTCGATGAAGTCTGATTAAATTTGATTCGATTGGATTTGATCCGATCAGGTCATGAGATGACCTAATTGCTATAGAAGTTTTGACCCTGATTTAATCAGGACCTAGATCTAATTAATATTTAATTTGATTAAAATTTTATTGGATTAGGCTAAGCCTAATTTGGTTGGATTTAACCTAGTTTAATTGGATCTAGATTAATTGGTTTGGTTGAAACCAATTCGGACCAAGTCAAATGAAGTTTAAATTCAAATTGTCCCATCCGCCCATCATTTTTGACTTTTCCACTCTTCCTTTTGTTTGTCGAATATTTTTTGAAGAAATAAAAATATGCATGTAGAAAGAGAGTCCTTCTGCATGTTAAACACAAGGGAGGGGGCATTGGATAAGGATAACAGGCTCATTTGATTTTTGAAATCAAGTGAGTGGTTAAAACCTCTCAACCACTCGACCCTTATCATTTTTTATGTGATTTTTCCATGGTATTCACGTCAATAAATTATGAAAATTTTTGTGAGTATAGAAGAAGGTTTAGCATTATGTGATAAAAATTTTAGAGTATTTGGGCAGTAGTTCTGGGCGAAAAAAATCTCGGAGTAAAGGTGAACAGGATCCTGCAGCACTTTTCTTTTCCCTTATACCTCTCTTCTCTTGTGATTTCACCTCTAAGGAGATCCTATTTTTAGATATGATCTAAATATGAATTATATATCTGAAAGTTATCTTTCTATAAAAACTTATTTCATAGAAAAAATCTACACAGAGAGGGTGTGATAGAATTTTTAGTGTATTAGGATTTTTGGGTCGAGTGAAATCCTAGATTTGAGAATCTGGGTTCGAGTGGAGAGATCGAGTGCTGTGAGCATCAGATCATCACCAAATTTGAAACATATCTTCATTATACTCCAATATTTATGTTCTAATTTGCTAGAATATCTAAGAAAATAGAAAGTATACGATCGATTGGATCGATCGTGATCTACCATCGAAGGCTCCGACTATGACGGGACCGATCGGGACCAGGAGCTTCATGTGAACCAACCATAGTGGCCAGACACATGTGTGGCTATGACGTGATATCAGAGCATTATCCAATGGACTCAGATTATGGTAATCGACTACCCATGAAAAGATATTGTATTCTAAACACATTGATGTAGAAAATAGTTTATTACATAATTTTATTTTCAGATCTATTGATGTATGCATGCATATTATATTTAGATCCTAATGTGTAGGATTAAATAATCTGATATGATCAGTAGATAATTAATTAGATTAATTATTTTTTGCTGCATCATTGCTATTTTTAAAATATTTTTTGAATGTAGCATAGCAAACTCTGCACTATTTTCTTCAATGTTAAATTAGGCTTTAATCTGATTTTTTTATCATGAATGCATGTTTAGATAGGATCTAAAGTTTGATTCATGATTTAGTATTATGTAGTGTATATAGTTTTAGATTAAACCCTACAACTAGTGTTGTTTGTGAATTGAGCCAATTCAGTTTTAAAGTGAGTCGACTCAATTGGTGAACAATGCTAAGTTGTAAAGAACCTTTCAAAATTTAAAAATTATTTTCAAAATACCAAACCCCAACCCATCAGTCCAAAACTTAATTAGAAAAATTAAGTATTGTTCATAGGATCTAGAATTATGAATTAAGACCCTAAGACAAAGGTATAAGATTGTGGGTTAAAAGGTTAGATGAATTAAGTCCATTAATTGGGTTAGACCTAAGATTAGTTAAAGAATGAATTAATTTAGAGTAATTAATCAAATCTAACTAAGTATTTAATTAGATTAGATCAAGGACACTCTAGAATCAACTTCAATAGTTATAGTTGAATGAGTCCATGTGTTTAACAAGACCAAAATGGACTTAATTCATGGCTATGCGGTTAAGCCCGAAATTGCTAGGTTGATCAGATTAAACCTAATTAACCGATTGGTGTCTAAGGTAAGTTTGGCAGTCTAGACCAGTGATTTTTAATTGGAAGCTACTTGCACTGATTCGATCTTTGACGAGTTAATGGCATATCCCTTCCACTGATCTCACTTACCTGACCGACATGGTTGATTGAAATTTGATTAGATCACTTGGTGATTTGGACTGACCCATGTCATTAGGAATTAGTTTGACTCAATCAGTAAGACTGAAAAAGGTGCCCATGGACCTAAATTGATCATAGTCCTAACCAATTGACTTGGTGAAGTCAGTGGAAGGACTTGACTTGGTGAAGTCAATGGGAGAAATTTGATCCATATCCTTTCTACCCTTAAATCATAAGTAACCTAAATCCTCTAAATTATTAGGTTCTTCAAATGACCAAGTTATAGAGATAACCGAGTCATAGCCTCCCATTAAGATGAATAGTAATGAGTCTAATTTTTTAGGTGGACATTGGAGGTACCTTACACATGGTGTTCATTTGGATATTGGAATTACTATCTATTGGTGCAGAAACTGGTTGACGTCAGATTGAACTAGAGTGGAGGAGGATGAGGTCACCATCGATGACCTACAAAACAACGTCCCATTCGGAGCTGGTGAAGGTGGCTCCGGTAGGATCTTTCGATGCTCAAGTTAGCTCTGGCCAACAAAAATGGAGTGCTCAGTATGGAGTTCGACAGAGTTTCAAGGAGGAGAGAAGAGTTTTAGAACCTAGTGAAAGCGTACCAAGATGGTCCTTTTTATAGGCAAAGCTGGTTGTAACTGCCTTGATTAATGATTATCGTAACTATCTTGATCAATGCCGATCATTATTAACTTGATAAATGTTGATCGTTATTATCGTGTAACCATTTAGTAGTGGGATCGCCACAGGAATCCGTCAATAGTCTGTAAGAAGTTCGGCTTCCATAGAAGTTCGATCACTGAGAAGTTCGACCGCTGAAGGAGTCCGTAAGGAGTCTGACTTTTGTAGAAGCCCGACCACTGGAGGAGTCTGCAAGGAGTTTGGCTTCCGTAGAAGCCCGACCGTTGGAGGAGTCCGTAAGGAGCTCGATCGCTAATGAGTTCGACCGCTGAGAAGTTTGGAAGGGGCTCGGCCGCTAAGGAGCTCGGCTAAGGCTCGTTCGTTGAAGCTTTTTCGTGACTACCGATTGCATTATCGACTGAGCATCTGATTGAACTTCGGTGGGAGTGGGGTTTATCCCCAACAATAGTCCCTCCACTCTCGAGTTTGAAATTCGAAGGAAAGGAGTACCAAAATAGGCGACTGTCGAAGTCCTTTTCTGAGCTCCGCACCCATTGAAGTTGAAGTTTGGGGGATCATATCTCCTACCCCAGAGGTTACCTCGGGGGAGATTTCATCTTGCGGTCGAAGTTGATGGAGATCCTATCTCCTGTAGACTTCGGAGCTCGGACTTGGACTTTGCTCGCATTAGGATGAGGTTCTCCTCCTATTCCTAATGGACTGTGGGAGCACATAAGGGCCGTTATCAGGGCCTCTCCCTCCATCTCGTCTATGGTGAACGAGGCCTTTGACTTTGCTCGCATTAGGATGAGATTCTCCTCCTGTTCCTAATGGACTGTGGAGGCACGTAAGGGCCATTGTCAGAGCCTCTCCCCCATCTCCTCTAAAGTGAACGAGGCCTTCGACATTGCTCGCGTTAGGACAAGGTTCTCCTCCTATTCCTAATGGGCTATGGGGGCACATAAGGGCCATTGTCAGGACCTCTCCCCCCATCTCATCTAAAGTGAATGAGACCTTCGACTTCGCTCGCGTTAGGATGAGGTTTTCCTCCTATTCCTAATAGGCTGTAGGGGCACATAAGACCGTTGTCAGGGCCTCTCCCCCCATCTCGTCTAAAGTGAATGAGAACTTCAACTTTGCTCGCGTTAGGACGAGGTTCTCCTCCTATTCCTAACAGACTGTGGGGGCACATAAGGGCCATTGTCAGGGCCTCTCCCTCCATCTCATCTAAAAGGAACGAGGCCTTCGACTTTGCTCGCGTTAGGACGAGGTTCTCCACCTATTCCTAACGGGCTGTCGGAGCATGTAAGGGCCGTTGTCAGGGCCTCTCCTCCCATCTCGTTAAAAGAGAATGAGGCCTTTGACTTTGCTCGCATTAGGACGAGGTTCTCCTCCTTTTCCTAATGGGCCACTTTCGCTCGTTTTTCTCCTATCATCATATAATTCTTGCACCAGAAAATAATAATACTAAACGAAGGAGTCTTATTAAAGGCAATTTACTGATAATACATCCTCAGGTTTTCTGAGTTCCAAGATCGGAAAAGCATTATTCCTCCAAGCTCCTTCAAGCGATAAGTTCTGGGTCGGACGACCTCCACCACTTCAGACGGACCTTCCCAATTTGGGGGGACTATTGTTAGGGAGAACCTCGATGCTAGGGAGAACCTCAGCATTAGGAAGAACCTCGGTGTGTCCTTCCATCGGGGCTTCCCAGCCTCCAGGCTCGAAGGGGAGTTTGGGCTCGCCTACGTCCAGAAGGAGTTTGGGAATGCGGCCAAACTTTACTCGGCTTCCCTGCTTCTACGGGCTTACTCGGCTTGCCGACTTGCCACTCGCCATCGACTTCATCATCCTTGGTCTTGAAGGCCTCCTTAGCCCAGGCATAACCTTCAGCCTGAGCTAGCGTGTCAGCAAAATCCCTAGGATATTTCTTCTCCAAGGAGAACAGCAAGTTGTTCTTTTGAAGGCCGCCCTTGAGTGCGGCCATCGCAACGGACTGGTCCAGGTTCCGAACCTCCAATGCCGCAGCATTAAATCGGATGACATAAGTCCGGATGGATTCTCCTTGCTTCTGCTTGATATTCATCAAGGAATCCAAACTTCGGTGTGGATGCCGACTACTGACGAAGTGGGCTGCGAAGTGCTGGCTCATCTGATCAAACGATAAGATGGTACTTGACTTAAGCGTCGAGTACCAGTTCCTGATGGCTCCCTTAAGGGTCGAGGGAAAAGTCCGGCATAAAATAGCATCTGATGCGCCATGGAGCAACATCATCGTTTGGAAGGCTTCCAAGTGATCGACTAGATCGGTGGTCCCATTGTAACTCTCGAACTGTGGGAGCTTGAAGTTCGGTGGGATCGATTCCTACATAATTTTCTACGAAAAGGAAGGGTCAGCACAAACGTCATTACCATGAAAGGAGGGATTATGATAGAGTTCTTCGATCCGTCGACTCATTTCTAAGAGCCTTTGATCCAAGAGATCTTCACGGTCTTTGATCTCCAAGATTTTTTGGTAGAATGGGTGCGAAGCTTCCCCCTAGGTCGAGTCATGATCCGAGTAGGGGCCTTCCCTCCTTTACTTCTCCCTTTCGAAAATTGGAGGTCGGGTAGCCCAAGTCGGCCATTCCTGGATCGGACCATAGGGCTCTAGAGAATCCTACGTCAGTTGAGCCGATGCTGGAGCCTACTGGTGTATGGCCTGCACTACTTGTATCGTCTCCATGAGGCCACGAACCTGCTGGACGAGCAGGTTGAACTGCTCCACATCCACTGCAGCTACAGATAAAACTTGGGTTGCCAGGATTGGAGTAGGACCAGATGGATCTAAGCGGGATCGAACCATGGAGGCCGTTGATCACCGGGTCGAAGCTATCCTGGGAGGCATCTTCTCTTAGGAAAGAACTCTGAAGAGGAAGGAGGGAGGTCTCTGAAGAGAGATCATCGCTGAAAACTCCTTTAAGATCGAGGAAACCTCAAGAATAGAGGGTCCTCCTTCTAGCACCAAATCTGTTGGTGCAAAAACTGGTTGACGCCGGATTGAACTAGAGTGCAGGAGGATGAGGTCGCCGTCGATGACCTGCAAAACAACGTCCCATTCGGAGCCGATGGGGGTGGCTCCGGCAGGATCCTCCGACGCTCAAGTTAGCTCTGGCCAACAGAAATGGAGTGCTCAGTGTAGAGTTCGGTAGAGTTTCAAGGAGGAGAAAAGAGTTCTAGAACCTAGCATAAGCGTATCTTAAGGATTCTTTATATAGGCGGAGCTTGTTGTAACTATCTTGATTAATGATTGTCATAACTATCCTGATCAATGCCGATCATTATTGACTTGATAAATGTTGATCGTTATTGACTTGATAAATGTCGATTGTTATTGTCGTGTAACCATTTAGTAGTGGGATAGCCTGCAAGAATCCATCAACAGTCTGTAAGAAGTTCGGCTTCCGTAGAAGTTTGATCACTGAGGAGTTTGATCGCTGAAGGAGTCTGCAAGGAGTCTAACTTTTGCAGAAGCCCGACCGTTGGAGGATCCACAAGGAGCTCGACCACTAATGAGTTCGTCCGCTGAGGAGTTCGAAAGGGGCTCGACCGCTAAGAAGCTCGGCTAAGGCTCGTCCGCTGAAGCTTTTTCGTGACTACCGATTACATTATCGGCTGAGCATCTGATTGGACTTCGGTGGGAGTGGGGTTTATCCCAAACACTATCCATCATATGATGATTAGGTCGCACTCTTTTAATGGTGATCAGGTTAGCTAGAGCTTTCCTCAGGCCTGGTCATCATTGGTTTAATGCACTAAAGTTAATCATGTTAATGGTTGGACCTAACCAGACTTTTTTAGTGGAGGCCATAGCCTACTGATTTGGTATCTGGGGCAAAACCTAAATACTAAAAACTATTTAAAAAAATAATTGGTTATGAACCTACCTGTAGATGCACACGAGTTAGCCAGAGCTTTCCACGAGCCCGTCTGTAGTCTATGTGGATTTCAGTATGTACCCACTAAGGAGTTACTGTAATTTCTCGAATTGGAGGTAAAGGCTACCAATTTATTAAAAATAGTGAAAGGATCTTTAGACTAAAGTCTAAGTCTTTAGGATTTAAATTTATTCAAGTACTTATTAGGTTCCATATTTTTCTTTTAGATAAATAGAATGGCTAAAATAAGTCTGCTCAGTTCACTGTTGGACAGTGGTGAGCATTTAGGACCTAAGAACAAAGAGTCTAGTATTGACCCTAAAAAGACAGACCCAAAGAGGAATGGTCCTCTTAACCCAAATAGGCTAAATAGGAGAAATCAGCAAGTGGTTGCTGGTTAAGGCTGTTCTATGATAACACCTTACAATTTCTCCGTATATGACATATCTACTTGGGTATTAGATACCGAGCAATTCATTGCATGAACTTTAAATTGGTAGAAAATTTGAGAATGATGATAGATTTCTTAATGTCAAAAATGGAAGTCAAGTTTCAGTCCTAGCATTTGGAACTCTTGAACTATTTTTCAAAAATAATAGTGTCATTTTAATTGACTATCACTATTGTCCATCTTTTATGATGAATATAATATCTATTAGGCTATTGGCCCAGGATGGTTATTATTTATCAATAAAAAAAATTATTATAATATCATTATGAATGATGTTACAGTACTACAAAGATAATTGAGAAATGGCATTTACATTATATCACAGCCTATTAGTGTAATGTACACGTCAAATAAATAACCAAAACTAGATAATGTCACTAATGCTTATCTTTGGCACTATAGGCTTGGTCATATAAACAAAAATAGGATTAACAGGTTAGTCAAGGAGCATATCCTTGATATTGATGATTGTGAATCATTAAATACCTATGAGTCCTACCTTCTTGGAAAGATGACCAAATCACCTTTTACTGAAAAATGTGAATGGGCCACTGAGCTTCTGAGGCAAGTACATACTGATGTATGCGGGCCTATGAACATGTGCTAGATGTGGGTATTACTACATTACATTTACTGACGACCTATCTAGATATGGGTATATCTATCTTATGAAGAATAAATCCAATTCATTTAAAATGTTCAAACAATATCGAAATGAGATAGAAAAACAACTTGGAAAGAGTATCAAAACTCTTCGATCTGACTAAGGAGAGGAATACCTTTCCAACGAGTTTCTAACATATTTAGGAGAGAATGAGATTCTTTTATAATGGACCCCTCCTGGAACACCACAGCATAATGGTGTATTTGAAAAGAGGAATCGAACCTTATTGGACATGGTTCGGTCCATGATTAGGTTTACAAGTCTGTCGATTTCATTTTGGGGTTATGCACTAGAGACTGCCTGTTTTATATTGAATAATGTTTCGAGCAAGTCTGTTGCAAAGACTCCATATGAGATATGGACTGGGCATAAGCCGACACTCTCTCACTTTAGGGTTTGGGGATGTCCGGCTTTTGTTAAAAGTTTGCAGTCAAAAAAGCTTGGACCTAGGTCCAATAAATGCTTATTCATAGGGTACCCCAAGGAAACTAGGGCTTATTACTTCTATCTTGCTGAAAAATAAAAGATGTTCGTCAGCAATAGAGCAGTCTTTTTGGAAAAGAAGTTTCTTAGTGAAGGAACAGCTGCCTCTAATATTGAACTTAATGAAGTTCGATAGGTGGAAAAACCAAAACATTCTAGTAAATCTGCAAAACTAGATTTGATAAGATCAAACCCAGAGCCTATTAAAGTGGCACCAAGGAGATCTGGTAGAGCACCACATCAATTAGATAGATACTATAATTTCTTGATCTGGGATGGTGATCCTATTGAACTCGATGAGAACGATGAGGATCTGATCACCTACATGGATGCCATGCAGAGGTCTGACTCCGATAAGTGGCTAGAAGCCATGAAATCCAAAATAGAGTCCATAAAAGTCAATAGTGTATGGACACTGATTGATCCACCTGAAGGGATAAAATTCATTGGGTGTAAGAACATTTTCAAAAGAAAAAGGGGCGCAGACAAGAAAGTGGAGATCTATAAAGCCCGTCTGGTTGCCAAGGGATATTATCAGCATTATGGTATTGACTATGATGAGATGTTTTTCCCGATGGCAATGCTCAAATCTATTCGGATCATGCTTGCGGTAGCGACATACCTAGACTATGAGATCTGGTAAATGAATGTGAAAACAGCTTTCCTAAATGGAGAGCTGGATGAAGAGGTATATATGATACAGCCTGAGGATTTCACATCCACAGACGAGTCTAAGGTATGCAAGCTTCAAAGATCCATCTATGGATTGAAGCAAGCATCACGGAGTTGGAACATGCATTTTGATAAAGTAATCAGAACGTATGGCTTCGTTAAGAATGGAGAAAAACCCTGCATGTATAAATGAGCTAATGATTCTGTTGTTATATTCCTTGTACTATATGTAGATGACATTCTCTTAATCGGGAATGACATCCTTGCATTATAGGGAATAAAGGTTTGGCTGTCATCTCAATTCTCCATGAAGAACTTGGGAGAAGCATCCTTCATCCTAGGGATGAAGATCTATAGAGATAGATCTAAAAAATTTCTTAGATTGTCCCAGTTCACGTACATTGATATTGTGCTGAAATGGTTCAGCATGGAGAATTTCAAGAAGGGCTATCTTCCGATAGGCCATGGAATTTTGCTCTCCAAGAGGGATTATCCGACAACTCCTCAAGAGAGAGACCGTATGAATAGAATACCATATACTTCGACAGTGGATTCTATTATGTATGCCATAATGTATACGAGATCGGATGTGGCATACTCACTAGGGACAGTGAGTAGATACCAGTCTGATCTAAATGAGAATCACTGGAAGGTTGTAAAAACTATCCTTAAGTATTTAAGAAATACTAAGAACCAGTGGCACATCTATGGAGATTCTAACTTGAAACTTGTAAGATATATTGATTCCAGTTTTCAATCAGACAATGATGATAGTAAAAGTGTGTCAGATTTTATGTTTACCCTAAATGGTGGAGTGCTCTACTGGAAGAGTTTCATGTAGCACACTGTAGTCGATTCTATGTGCGAGATGGTATATGTCACTGAAGGGAAATCCTGATTTTCCGGTCCAGGTTCGTTCAGATCTGATCAGATCAAGAGATATATTTCAAAAAAATTTTTCTTGATCCCAATCAGATCTTGATATGTTTCAGATTTGATTCTTATTATTTATAAAAAAATAAAATTAAAAGATAAATTAAATCAAATTTAATTTACCTGATCTGGGTAATCCTATTATCCTGTTGATGATCCTATTTGCAGTGGAAGGTTCTGGATCTTAGCCACGCAAGCGTTAGCCTCTACCAGTATCCACTCGAGTTGGATCTGGAGATCCTCTTCTTCTCTATCATGCCTCCAAAAATTAGATCTGAATCTGATCTGAAGGATCTTCAAAACTCTTTTGAAGATGAGCAGTCGTCCTTTGCAGCAGCGCAACCTTCTTATTTTGATCGCCTTTCTTTGATCTGAATCGCACCAACCAAGGTCCAAAACTCCTTTTGGACGTGGAGAGCAAGGGGAGAAGAGACTATGGCATGGAGAAGGAGGGGAGAGGCAGCCTTGGGGCGTGGAGAAACTATGATCTCATCATATCTCTGTATCTCATATAATCTGAGTTGGATACAGGGTCTTATTTATAGACTAGCTGTGATCCAACTCCTCTTCTTCCCAACCAATCACAATCCTTTGTGAAATCAGATCTAAATCTGATTGGTGGGAATAGAGACCCCTGGATTCCTCCTTAGAGGGTGCCTAAGACCAGTCAAAGTTGGTTCTTAGAAGAACTCTAATTGGAATCCAAAAAGGAGATGGAGTCCTTGTCCAACAAGGACTCCTAGGCGCCTCCAACTTGGGCACACGCCTAGGGTGGCGTGCGCCCTTCTCCTTGCCAGGTTCTGGCAGGGGGACAGGCCCCCACCAGCTCTCCAATAGGTGCATGACATGTGGTCAAAAGTCAAAGTGTCAATGGTCAACATTTGACCAGTCAAAGGTAGACTTTTGACCAAAGTCAAAGAACAAGAAATGGCAGGTGACCAAAAATGGCAGGTAGTGTCTTACAAATAAGACAACCTTTTCTGACTTGGACAACCTCCTGTCAGACCATATGAAGGCCTCTGATTTGAGCACAAACTCCTTTGGCTCAGATAGGACAACTTATTTATGATAGCAAAAGAAGAACGTTAGGTTCAATCGAGTGCTAGCACGATTTCCTTGAACCTAATTGAATCTCATTCAGATCAATTGAACTAGATCAGTTCAATTGATGATCACCAGATTCAAACCCTTGTTTGTGTGACCCAGTTAGGTTCAGTTCTGTATGGTAATGGGATATGTCATGATCTCTATCATCGACATCATCGAAACTCCTTTCGATGGATCAGAACTCTTCTGATTCGAACAGCTAGAATGATCGATCATCTAAATCATTCTAATTGCTCCCAAAATCCACCAGTGACACCTAGCAGTATATGGTGGCAACCCATCAGAGCTGAATGCGAACCTCTTGGTGCAGCTACCTGTGTGATTCAGTTCTTCTATCTTGAGCCCCGATCAGATTAGGGTTAAGGTGAACTCGTCAAACCCTAGTCTCTGTCATATGATGTAATCATTCGATTCGAGTCCAATGTGAAAATCTAAATAGAAACTCTTTCTATTATTTCACTCTACCATGGCCATGGATTTCTGGACTTGATTCTCATGATCATCATAGGGCTACTCCTCTACCACCGAGGTAGATAGATTCCATCTTGATGCAATCCAGTTCCTACAATGAACATGTCATAGCCAACATACACCTCAGGGTTCCATATGGCTAGGAGACCGAGTAATGGTGTAGTCAAACTATAACACCCTCAAGGTGAACTGCCGATGCATCTCAGGTCAAAGAACCAGACACACTACTGCAGCATCGAGTCAGTCATTGACGAGAAGGTAGACTCCCTTAATGACTACTCGAGGTGGTCACGCTCAGTGCCCTCGTTCTCTAACGAGTACCTGTACTCTCGCTCCGATGTCTCCACACCGTAGACTCAAGACTCATCTACTAAAGAGAAGCGATTGTACACCAACCTTTTGGATCAATCACCATCCTCGTGATGATCCTATGGTCAGGAGCAATTTATGAGTTAATAATGATTATTCATGTCTCAAATTTTCAACTCTTGAAAATATGAATTATCATTACCATTAACTCAAAGGATGTATCACAGACACTAAATACACATATGTGATAGAAAATAACCCATTTATTGATTTTAGTCAAAATTATAATTTTACCCCTAGAAGTGTATTACAAGTGTCAGCCAATTCTGGCTTCTAGGGCACATATATCTAACAGTCACGGCATCTACTACTACGAAGGAAGCTGTATGGCTGTGGAAGTTTATCAACGAGCTAAAAGTGGCACCCATCTTGGATGGTCCAATTCTGCTACACTGTGACAGCACTGGAGCTATAGCTCGAGCAAAGGAGCCGAAGGCACATCAGCATACCAAACATATTCTACGTCGCTACCACCTTGTACGAGAGATCGTGGAGGGAGGTGACGTCGAGCTTCAAAAGATCGACAGAAAGGAGAATGTGGCCGACCCCATTACTAAAGCTCTCAGAATCAAAGAGTTCAACAATCACAAATGGAAGATGGATATTTGATACTGTTCTGAGTGGCTTTAGTCTAAGTGGGAGTAGTTGAAAAATGTATCCTAAAGCCAATCATCTAGGTTGTAAATGGTTGAGCTAAATATAATTATACTTAAATTATTAATAAATAAAATTATTCTTTTAGCATATTCATCACTTTGTACATCTTTCTGTAATGAACTCTTCTATGATAAATGAAGAAAAATTCTGATTTTTCGGATCAGATTCATTCAGATCTGATCGGATCAAGAGATATATTTTAAAAAATTTTATTTTTGATCCTAATTATATCTTGGATGTTTTAGATATGATCCATATTATTCTAATAATAAAAATAAAATCTAAATTAAATCAAATTTAATTTACCTTGATGTAGGATAATCTTATTACTCATTGATGATCCTGTAAGCAGCGGAAGGTTCTAGATCTAGCCACGCAAGTCCCTAGCCTCTACCGGTATCCACTCAAGCTAGATCTGGAGATCCTCTTCTTCTCTATCATGTCTCCAAAAATTAGATCTAGATCTGATCTAGGGGATCTTCAAAATATCTTTCGAAGATCAGTAGTTGTCCTTTGCAGCAGCACAGCCTTCTAGCTTTTTGTCATCTTTCTCTCGTCTGGATTGCACCAACTTGGATCCCAAACACCTTTGGGCATGGAGAGGAGAGGGAGAAGATGGACTTGGCATGGAGGAGGAGGAGGGAGATAGCCTTGGGGCATGGAGAATTTTCAATGCTTTTCAATTTCCTTTTGAGTTGGGCGCAGGGTCTTATTTATAGACTATGCGTGATCCAACTCCTCTTCTTCCCAACCAATCACAATCCTTTGTGAAATCAGATCTAAATCTGATTGGTGGAAATAGAGTCCCTTGGATTCCTCCTTAGATGGTGCCTAAGACCAGTCAAACTTGGTTCTTAGGAGAAGTCTAATCAGAATCCAAAAAGGAGATGGAGTCCCTGTCCAACAGGGACTCCTGGGCGCCTCCTACTTGGGCACACGCCAAGGGTGGCATGCGCCCTCCTCCTTGCCAGGTTCTGATAGGGGGACAGGCCCCCACCAGCTCTCCAATAGGTGCATGACACGTGGACAAAAGTCAAAGTATCAATGGTCAACATTTGACCAGTCAAAGGTCAACTTTTGACCAAAGTCAAAGGACGAGAAATGGCAGGTGACCAAAAATGGCAGGTATTATCTTACAAAATAAGACAACCCTTTTCTGACCTGGACAGGCTCCAGTCAGACCAAGTGAAGGCCTCTGATTGAGCACAAACTCCTTTGGCTCAGTCAGGACAACTATTTATGATAGTAAAAGAAGAACGTTAGGTTCAATCGAGTGCTAGCACGATTTTCTTGAACCTAATTGAATCTCATTCAGATCAATTGAACTGGATCAGTTCAATTGATGATCACCAGATTCAAACCCTTGTTTGTGTGACCCAGTTAGGTTCAGTTCTGTATGGTAATGGGATATGTCATGATCTCTATCATCGACATCATCGAAACTCCTTTCGATGGATCAGAACTCTTCTGATTCGAACAGCTAGAATGATCGATCATCTAAATCATTCTAATTGCTCCCAAAATCCACCAGTGACACCTAGCAGTATATGGTGGCAACCCATCAGAGCTGAATGCGAACCTCTTGGTGCAGCTACCTGTGTGATTAAGTTCTTCTATCTTGAGCCCCGATCAGATTAGGGTTAAGGTGAACTCGTCAAACCCTAGTTTCTGTCATATGATGTAATCATTCGATTCAAGTCCGATGTGAAAATCTAAATAGAAACTCTTTCTATTATTTCACTCTGCCATGGCCATGGGCTTCTGGACTTGATTCTCATGATCATCATAGGGCTGCTCCTCTACCACCGAGGTAGATAGATTCCATCTTGATGCAATCCAGTTCCTACAATGAACATGCTATAGCCAACATACACCTCAGGATTCCGAATGGCTAGGAGATCGAGTAATGGTGTAGTCAAACTATAACACCCTCAAGGTGAACTACCGATGCACCTCAGGTCAAAGAACCAGACACACCACTGCAGCATCGAGTCAGTCATTGACGAGAAGGTAGACTTCCTAATGACTACTCGAGGTGGTCACGCTCAGTGCCCTCGTTCTCTAACGAGTACCTGTACTCTCGCTTTGATGTCTCCACACCGTAGACTCAAGACTCATCTACTAAAGAGAAGCGATTGTACACCAACCTTTCGGATCAATCACCATCCTCGTGATGATCCTATGGTCGGGAGCATTTTATGAGTTAATAATGATTATTCATGTCTTAAATTTTCAACTCTTGAAAATATGAATTATCATTACCATTAACTCAAAGGATGTATCACAGACACTAAATACACATATGTGATAGAAAATAATCCATTTTATTGATTTTAGTCAAAATTATAATTTTGCCCCTAGAAGTGTATTACAAGTGTCAGCCAATTCTGGCTTCTAGGGCACATATATCTAACAATCTTTCACTTATCCTAAAGCCAATTGGCTACAAGTCTAAGTCCCATCTTCTCAAGGTGGGCTTCGAACTTCTATTGTCCCAACGGCTTTGTAAGTGGATCTACCGCATTGTCTGCAGAGTTGACTCTCTTGACCTCGCGTAACCCTTTCGAGATAATCGTGGATGAGGTGGTATCGCCGCTCAATGTTCTTAGATTTTTGGTGAGACCTTGGCTCCTTAGCAAGGGCTATGGTGCCATTGTTGTCGCAGTATAGAGGAATGGCATCTGATGGCATTACGCCAATTTTTGCAGCAAACTTCTTGTACCAGAATGCTTCCTTCACAGCCTCTGATGCAACGATATATTCTGCTTCCATGGTAGAATCTGCTATCATGATTTACTTGGAACTCTTCCAGCTGACAGCACCACCCTTGCACACAAACAGACTCCCAGATTTCGACTTTCGATCATCTACATCGGACATGAAATCCAAGTCTGTGTATCCCTGGACTTGGAGTTCTCCATTACCAAAGACCAACATCATATCCTTAGTTCTTCTCAAGTACTTAAGGATACATTTCACAGAAGTCCAGTGTTCTTCACCTGGATTTGACTGATATCTGCTTGTGACACTCACAGCATGGGCTATATCAGGTCGTGTACATAGCATGGCATACATGAGGCTCAATATTGCAGAAGCATAAAGGATCTTGCTCATGCGTTCTATTTCCTCAGGTGTGCTAGGGCACATCTTCTTAGAAACATGAATACCATGTCTGAAGAATGTTAATCTCCTCTTAGAGTTTTCCATACTAAACCTCTTTAGTACTTTCTCTATATACATCTTCTATGAAAGTCCTAGCATCCTATTCGGTCTATCCCTATAGACCTTAATTCCTAGAATAAAGGATGCTTCACCTA
The DNA here is from genome assembly GCA_006176705.1 of Cocos nucifera. NCBI lineage: Eukaryota > Viridiplantae > Streptophyta > Magnoliopsida > Arecales > Arecaceae > Cocos > Cocos nucifera. Next base: position 115,324 of record QRFJ01003636.1, read on the forward strand.
GGTCTTTCATGGAGAATTTCTTGGACAACCATAATTTGACTGTCATCATCATGGAAATATCATTCCCAATAAGGAGTATGTCATCCATGTACAATATGAAGAAGACAACAGTGCTCCTACTAACTTTTTTGAAGACACATAGTTTCTCTTCATTTTTTATGAAATCAAATATTTTGATCACATCATTAAAACGAGTGTTCCAGCCCTGAGATGCTTGCTTAAGTCCATATATAGACCTTTGCAGCTTGCAAACCTTGTGATCAGTATCACTGGATGTGAAACCTAGCAGCTGTTCCATATAGATATCTTCCTCAAGATATCCATTCAACAATGCCGTTTTCACGTCCATTTGCCATATTTCATAATCGAAATAGACTGCAATGGCAAGCAATGTGCGGATGGATTTTAGCATAGCCACTGAAAAAAAAGTATCCTGATAGTCAATGCATTCGCATTGACTATAACCTTTTGCCACTAGTCTAGCCTCGAATGTCTCCACATTTCCATCTGCACCAATCTTTCTCTTGAAGATCCATTTACACCCAATAAGTACTATACCTTCTGGTGGATCTACCAAGGTCCAGAATTGGTTCGAGTGCATCGAGTCAATTTCTGACTGCATTGCCTCTAGCCATTTCTCGAAGTCGATATCTGATATCGCCTCATTGTAGGTTTTGGGATCATCACCATGAGCACCATTACGTACGAGGAATATTTTCTCTACTTTCTCTAAAATAATACCTAAGTATCTTTCAGGGGGACGGAAAACTCTTTTCGATCTACGAGGTGGAGGAGGTAGTGTTCTTATTGGCTCAATCTAATTTGGTTCCAATTGGTCCTTAGCTCGTTGTACTTGTGAGACTTTCTCATCAAGCTTAATCTGCTTTCCAATGCCGCTATGTTGAATAAACTATTTTTCAAGAAAGATGGCATGTCGACACACAATCACATAGTGGTCTTCTGGAATGTACAAATAGTATCCTAATGACTCTTTAAGATATCCTATGAATTGAGCTCTGAAGGACCTAAACTCTAACTTATCCGCTTGTTGTCTTTTGACATGAGCCGGACAACCCCAAATTCTGAGATGACTCAAACTTGGTTTCTTACTGTGCCATATCTCATACGGTGTGGTAGGAACGGTCTTAGAGGAAATCCTATTTAGTAGATAAATTAAAGTTAACAATGAGTGTCTCCAAAAAAAATGAGGGAGGTCTGTGAAGCTCATCATGGATCGGACCATATCCAATAGAGTCCGATTTCTCCATTCTGAAACTCCGTTGAGTTGAGGTGTTCCTGGTGGAGTCCATTGAGAGACTATGCTCGCCATCGGATCGAAGAACCTCATCTTTCAGAAGGATTCATGAAGGGAAATCCTGATTTCCCGGTCCAGGTTCGTCCAGATCTGATCAGATCAAGAGATATATTTCAAAAATTTTTCTCTTGATCCCAATCAGATCTTGATATGTTTTAGATCTGATTCTTATTATTTTAATAAATAAAATAAAATAAGATAAATTAAATCAAATTTAATTTACCTGATTTGGGTAATCCTATTACCCTGTAGATGATCCTGATTGCAGCGGAAGGTTCTGGATCTAGCCACGCAAGCGCCTGGCCTCTACCGGTATCCACTCGGGTTGGATCTGGAGATCCTCTTCTTCTCTATCACACCTCCAAAAATCAGATCTGGATCTGATCTGGAGGATCTTCAAAACTCTTTTGAAGATCTGCAGTCGTCCTTTTGCAGCAGCGCAGCCTTCTTGCTTTTGATCGCCTTTCCTTGATCTGAATCGCACCAACCTAAGTCCAAAACACCTTTTGGACGTGGAGAGCAAGGGGAGAAGAGACTATGGCATGGAGAAGGAGGGGAGAGGCAGCCTTGGGGCGTTCTCAATTGATTCATTTTCATTAGAATTAGGGTTGGGCGCAGGGTCTTATTTATAGACCTAAGCTTGTGATCCAACTCCTCTTCCTCTCAACCAATCACAACCCTTTGTGAAATCAGATCTAAATCTGATTGGTTGGAATAGAGACCCCTGGATTCCTCCTTAGAGGGCGCCTAAGACCAGTCAAACTGGATTCTTAGTAGAACTCTGATTGGAATCCAAAAGGGAGGTGGAGTCCTTGTCCAACAAGGACTCCTAGGCGCCTCCTACTTGGGCTCACGCCACCCTTGGCGTGCGCCCTTCTCCTTGCCAGGTTCTGGCAGGGGGACAGGCCCCCACCAGCTCTCCAATAGGTGCATGACATGTGGTCAAAAGTCAAAGTGTCAATGGTCAACGTTTGACCAGTCAAAGGTAGACTTTTGACCAAAGTCAAAGAACAAGAAATGGCAGGTGACCAAAAATGGCAGGTAATGTCTTACAAATAAGACAACCTTATTCTGACTTGGACAACCTCCAGTCAGACCATATGAAGGCCTCTGATTGAGCACAAACTCCTTTGGCTCAGTCAGGACAACTTATTTATGATAGTAAAAGAAGAACGTTAGGTTCAATCGAGTGCTAGCACGATTTCCTTGAACCTAATTGAATCTCATTCAGATCAATTGAACTAGATCAGTTCAATTGATGATCACCAGATTCAAACCCTTGTTTGTGTGACCCAGTTAGGTTCAGTTCTGTATGGTAATGGGATATGTCATGATCTCTATCAGACATCATCGAAACTCCTTTCGATGGATCAGAACTCTTCTGATTCGAACAGCTAGAATGATCGATCATCTAAATCATTCTAATTGCTCCCAAAATCCACCAGTGACACCTAGCAGTATATGGTGGCAACCCATCAGAGCTGAATGCGAACCTCTTGGTGCAGCTACCTGTGTGATTAAGTTCTTCTATCTTGAGCCCCGATCAGATTAGGGTTAAGGTGAACTCGTCAAACCCTAGTCTCTGTCATATGATGTAATCATTCGATTCGAGTCCAATGTGAAAATCTAAATAGAAACTCTTTCTATTATTTCACTCTGCCATGGCCATGGGCTTCAGGACTTGATTCTCATGATCATCATAGGGCTGCTCCTCTACCACCGAGGTAGATAGATTCCCATCTTGATGCAATCCAGTTCCTACAATGAACATGCTATAGCCAACATACACCTCAGGGTTCCATATGGCTAGGAGACCGAGTAATGGTGTAGTCAAACTATAACACCCTCAAGGTGAACTGCCGATGCATCTCAGGTCAAAGAACCAGACACACTACTGCAGCATCGAGTCAGTCATTGACGAGAAGGTAGACTTCCTAATGACTACTCGAGGTGGTCACGCTCAGTGCCCTCGTTCTCTAACGAGTACCTGTACTCTCGCTCCGGTGTCTCCACACCGTAGACTCAAGACTCATCTACTAAAGAGAAGCGATCGTACACCAACCTTCCGGATCAATCACCATCCTCGTGATGATCCTATGGTCGGGAGCTGTTTATGAGTTAATAATGATTATTCATGTCTTAAATTTTCAACTCTTGAAAATATGAATTATCATTACCATTAACTCAAAGGATGTATCACAGACACTAAATACACATATGTGATAGAAAATAACCCATTTTATTAATTATAGTCAAAATTATAATTTTGCCCCTAGAAGTGTATTACAAGTGTCAGCCAATTCTGGCTTCTAGGGCACATATATCTAACAATCTCCCACTTGTCCTAAAGCCAATTGGCTACAAGTCTAAGTCCCATCTTCTCAAGGTGGGCTTCGATCTTCTGCTGGCCCAACGGCTTTGTAAGTGGGTCTGCCACATTATCTGCGGAGTTGACTCTCTTGACCTCGACGTAACCCTTCTCGAGGTAATCGCGGATGAGGTGGTATCGCCGCTCAATGTGCTTGGATTTCTGGTGAGACCTCGGCTCCTTAGCAAGGGCTATGGCGCCATTGTTGTCGCAGTATAGAGGAATGGCATCTGATGGCATTACTCCGATTTCTGCAGCAAACTTCTTGTACCAGAATGCTTCCTTCGCAGCCTCTGATGCAGCGATATATTCTGCTTCCATGGTGGAATCTGCTATCACAGTTTGCTTGGAACTCTTCCAGCTGACAGCTCCACCATTGCACACAAACAGACTTCCAGATGTCGACTTTCGATCATCTATATCGGACATGAAAGTCCGAGTCTGTGTATCCCTGGACTTGGAGTTCTCCATTACCAAAGACCAACATCATATCCTTAGTTCTTCTCAAGTACTTAAGGATACATTTCACAGAAGTCCAGTGTTCTTCACCTGGATTTGACTGATATCTGCTTGTGACACTCACAGCATGGGCTATATCAGGTCGTGTACATAGCATGGCATACATGAGGCTCCCTATTGCAGAAGCATAAGGGATCTTGCTCATGCGTTCTATTTCCTCAGGTGTGCTAGGGCACATCTTCTTGGAAAGATGAATACCATGTCTGAAGGGTATTAATCCCCTCTTAGAGTTTTCCATACTAAACCTCTTTAGTACTTTCTCTATGTACATCTTCTGTGAAAGTCCTAGCATCCTATTCGGTCTATCCCTATAGACCTTAATTCCTAGAATAAAGGATGCTTCACCTAGGTCTTTCATGGAGAATTCCTTGGACAACCACATCTTGACTGATGTCAACATGGGAATATCATTCCCAATAAGGAGGATGTCATCCACGTACAATACGAGGAAGACAACAGCGCTCCCACTGACCCTTTTGAAAACACATGGTTCCTCTTCATTTTTGATGAAACCAAACTTTTTGATCACATCATTGAAATGAGTGTTCCAGCTCCGAGATGCTTGCTTAAGTCCATATATGGACCTTTGCAGCTTGCAAACCTTGTGATCAGTATCACTGGATGTGAAACCTAGCGGCTGTTCCATATAGATATCTTCCTCAAGATATCCATTTCAAGAATGCCGTTTTCACGTCCATTTGCCATATTTCATAATCGAAATAGGCTGCAACGGCAAGCAATGTGCGGATGGATTTTAGCATAGCCACTGGGGAAAAGGTATCCTGATAGTCAATGCCTTCGCATTGACTATAACCTTTTGCCACTAGTCTAGCCTTGAATGTCTCCACATTCCCATCTGCACCAATCTTTCTCTTGAAGATCCATTTACACCCAATAGGTACTATACCTTCTGGTGGATCTACCAAGGTCCAGACTTGGTTTGAGTGCATCGAGTCAATTTCTGACTTCATTGCCTCTAGCCATTTCTCGGAGTCGATATCTGATATCGCCTCATTGTAGGTTTTGGGATCATCACCATGAGCACCATTACCTATGAGGAACATTTCCTCTACTTCCTCTGAAATAATACCTAAGTATCTTTCAGGGGGACGGGAAACTCTTTCCGATCTACGAGGTGGAGGAGGTAGTGTTCTTATTGGCTCAACCTGATTTGGTTCCACTTGGTCCTTAGCTCGTTGTACTTGTGAGACTTTCTCATCAAGCTTAATCTGCTTTCCAATGCCGCTATCTTGAATAAACTATTTTTCAAGAAAGATGGCATGTCGACTCACAATCACATTGTGGTCTTCTGGAATGTAGAAATAGTATCCTAATGACTCTTTAGGATATCCTATGAATCGAGCTCTAAAGGACCTAAACTCTAACTTGTCCGCTTGTTGTCTTTTGACATGAGCCGGACAACCCCAAATTCTGAGATGACTCAGACTTGGTTTCTTACCGTGCCATATCTCATACGGTGTGGTAGGAACGGTTTTAGAGGGAACCCTATTCAGTAAATAGATTGAAGTTAATAATGAATGTCCCCAAAGAAAATCAGGGAGGTCTGTGAAGCTCATCATGGATCGAACCATATCCAATAGAGTCCGATTTCTCCGTTCTGAAACCCCGTTGAGTTGAGGTGTTCCTGGTGGAGTCCATTGAGAGACTATGCCATTTTTCCTTAAGATAGTCTAGGAATTCCCGGCTAAGGTATTCACCTCCTCGATCTGATCGAAGAACCTTAATGGGTTTTCCAGTTTATTTTTCTACTTCATGTCTGAATTCTTTGAACTTTTCAAAAGCTTCAGACTTATGTCTCATAAGATACACATACCCATACCTAGATAGATCATCGGTAAAGGTAATGAAGTAGACAAAATTGCCTCTAGCCGGCACATCGAATGGGCCGCACACATCAGTATGTACTAGGGCAAGGAGATCTGTGGCCCTCTCCCCATGTCCAACAAAAGGGAGTTTAGTCATTTTGCCTTGAAGACAAGATTCACAAGTTGGATATGACTCGAAAGTCAATGGACTCAATAGCCCATTTTTCTCCAATTTGTTGATCCTATCTTCTGCTATATGACCTAATCTCAAGTGCCATAGATATCTGTCGTTTGGACTATCCCTAGGTCGTTTGGCATTCACGTTTTGCTCGATAGTTAAAACAGGTACATCAATATGCAACTGATAAAGACCATTAACAAGGAAACCATTTGCAATTTTATTTCTTTCATAAAGAATGTTACAATGGTCCTTAAAGAAGGTGATCACATAAC